>JAPSGF010000051.1:2425077-2615772 GCA_035772895.1 Perdix hodgsoniae
GAGGAGGGATATGCCTACATGAGTCCAGTCCTGATCAAACCTACTGGGATTACTCCATCTCTTGCATTATTCCAACTCTGAACGTTGCAGTCAGTAACAAGATAGTTCGTAGGAGGCTAAAATAGTACTGTATGGTGCAGTAACTTGCAAATGACCCAAAAGATTAATCCATGCAGATTATGGACAACTGGATCTGCAGACCCAAGTCTTATGGATTTGCTGTCACTTTTATCTCTAACTTCATTGTTTTTTAATCTGGAAAAAATCCTTGTGTTTCCCCACTCATCAGTATTAGTCGTTTCACCAAAATGAAGCATAGTAATTAAAGTCAATTTCTATTTTGTGTGAGGTTGAGAAACTAATGAAGCACTTTTGCTGTCACTTCCAAAAGGAGGTCATTTGCCAATTTCCCAATTACATGGACGGATGTAACAAACCAGTGCAGTTACTGGTGGCCTGACCAGGCAGTCTCTTTCCTACAGGACACTATTCAGACACATCTTTGTTTGCCAAAGTAAGGCTTTGTTAGTAAGTTGGACTCCAGTACTCTGCTTCAAATGAATCTGCACAAGGGGATCCCTTCAAAGAGGCCAGTCCCATCAACAGCCTGAAAACAGTTCCTGGGAAGGACAGTGTTGTTATCTGAGGAGGGGAAAAAAAATAAAAATAAAAAAAAATTCAATCTGAAGCCACATTATAAAGTGTTTCCCTTTGATCTCTTCCCTTCGCAAAGGTGTTGTTTTTTGGATTTCAACATGAAATGAATGATCTCCTGAACGATAAAGAGCAAACTAAACAGACCAACCTTGATTTAATAAGTTGCTGGTTATTTATTGTAACAGTGATATGTCCGTGCTTTCGAGTATGCAGCAATTAATAAACTCCCTTACCACAGGACACCACTGTTATCCATAATATTGTCAAAACCATTCAAGTTGTACTTTGTCTCTCCAGAAGTAGAACTGAATAGGAGTAAAACTTTTCCTCTGTCTTGCAAAAATAGAGCTATCAGTCTGAAAATAACATCAGTGCACTGTACAAGCTAGGCTGTAATTGATTTTCTAACTTTTATAATGCATTTGGGGCCTAATTTTTGAAGGATTGAAAAATGAAATTAGAGAAGCCTGTGTGTTCGTGCTGTCTGTAACTATTTTTTAGTTATGTGCTTTTATCCTGGGAGATTTCAGTCGTATCCTCAGAGTTTCTGCTGACTTCTGTTTGTTGCCTTGCTTTTGTAACCTGAGAACTGAAGGTTACAACTCAGGGGAACTTTTAGAGGAAATATCTTTCACCAGGAAATATGGAATCAGCTGTTCAGTACATTTTGTGAATGCAAATGAATTCAAAAGGTTCTTGTTTGATTGTGACTTTTTATTTTTTTAGATCAAAGTATTTCACCTATGCATATTTCAAATAATTTAACGATTGACTGACTTCTAAAATTTTACTTTGTTTTGAACATTGTAACATCAAAAACAACAACAACAAAAAAATTGAATTCCATATCTTCCTTGAGAAACTTTTTGAGCGTGAACCAAAAATGTAATTGTTTGCTAAGCTCTGTTTTGTTTGTTTTTTACAATGCCATAATGTTTCCTAATCCACCTGTCTTGAAAGTTCTGCTGGCAGAATGCTGGGTCTCCACGTATGTCCAAAATCCAAAGCAGTCATTTCTGTGTGTTTTGGGGCTAAGTCATAAGGAAGTTTATGATGAGACTGAACAATAATATTATGCCTGGTATGACTGTTTAAAAAAAAAAAAAGAAAAGAAAATTAAAAGCTGGTAGTATTGTGACAGTAGCAGCACTCATTTCAGTAATAAAGTGTAACTGTTTCCACAGCTGGATGGTTCATTCTCTGGGATGAGGGCTGTGGCCATGGAGGGCTTGCAGGGTGTTGTGTCCACGGCTGCAGTTCTGGTGCTGCCAATATTGCTGCAGTATTGACAGTAACAGTTGCTGAATGCTCAAATACATGCAGGAATGCAGGGAAACTATAAGGAGTATTTTCTAATTTAGAATATTTTAAATCAAGTGTCCTGCACAAAAACAGGTGCGTATTATAAGTAGATTGCAAAAATAATCATCCTGCAGCTGGAATGAAGGGTTATTCTGACGATTCAGAGCACTTCCATAAAGTGCCTCCAAGAGAGCAAGCACATCTGTGCTGCTGCTGCGGAAAGAAAAGGCAGCTCTTTGAGGGCCTTACTGTGGTCGCTTTGCAGGTGAGAACTGTGTAAGTTCCTGGGGCACAGGAGGAAAAGGAGAGCAACAAATGCCACTACGAGCCAGCGCAGAGGCTTTTTCATTTGATGTTGTTCGGGTGAAAATATTCATGGTTGAGTCAGCGTTCTGTTTTGAGAAGCGCGGGTGTCACAGTTTAGATATGACTGCTAAGTGGCAGAATGCGCCCGAACAACAATTTACCGCACCAGCAAATGAGGAAACCTGTCTGCAAATGTGATTTTTTCATTTACGTTTAGGAGTTAAACGGAAATGAAATAACATATTTGGAACTGATGAACCGAACGACGCTGCAACTCTAATAAAGCATCCGGCATTGGGGACAGAGAGTAAAAGGCGGCTGTGCTGAACTGCGGCACATCTCGTGCCGGCGCAGCCGACTTAGCCGTGCGATCGCATAAGACATGCGGTTCCCGTGCGCCCAGGCAGGCGGCGGGGCCCAAGGCGCCACCGTCCCGGGCCCGGCCCCTCTTTGTCTCCGCCCGCGGGGGGCGGGCCGTGCGGTGGCTGTGCCGGGCCGCGGGGCGACCCTTCCCTGCGCGGCCTCGCGGCGCGGCGATGTGAGTACGGGCGGGGGGGGGGGCTGGTTGTGGGCTGAGCCCTGCGCCGTGCGGCTCCGAGGGGTGGGTGAGGACCGGCGGAGGCCCGCTGGGCTTCGGGGCCTGGCGGCGGGAGGGGCGGAGCCGTGAGCCGGCGCTCGGGTAATGGCTGCGTCCCGGCACGGCCTCCCGGCTCCTGGGGTCCGGGCCGGTTCTCGCACAGGTGGGCGCCGTGCAGCGGGGCGCCGTTTCTGGGGTGCGAGCGCCGGGCCTGGCTGCGTGTGTCCTCACAGCGCGCTGCGTTCGCACGTGAGCCTGGAAACATCTCAGGTTGGAGCTGTGTTCTGAGGCAGAGCTTGGTGCGCTTGTGAGGCTGTGAGGGAGAAGCAGGTGTTTCCATTAACTCATGTCTGCAGTGAGCTACGTGTGCACAGTTCACTGGCAGTGCATTCTTCAGTCCTCCTTTCTTTCCTTTGTTCTTCCTCCTTCCTGGTTATTTTAAGTGTTGCGACTGTGCTGCTGGGAAGGGAGCTGTGTATAAAGCAGCAAACAGGTGTTTCTACATGCATCTATGGGAAATGGCATCCTCAGGAGCTACTCCTGATGTAAAGCTGTGACTGCTAAGAGCTTGTAGTTCAGTGAAAAATATTCAGGTGCATAAGCGGTTGGCTAAAAATGGTAATTAGTTTGGCTTTTGCTTTTCAAGGCCTCACAGAACTGAGTTATATGAAGGTGTTCCACCAACTTGCTGGCCTATCGTGTATTCTCCAGACTACAACATCACATTCATGGGACTGGAGAAACTACATCCATTTGATGCAGGGAAATGGGGAAAAGTGATCAACTTCTTGAAAGGTAAAACAAACAAAAAACAAAAACCCACATAGACCAACATTGGAGTGAACCAATGTTATTTATGCAGACTTGTGCTAATAACTGCCAGTGTAATAATAACTGTATGTCATTATTGCTCCTTGTATAGACCTTAGCCGTACACTTTAATCATTGAAGTACTTTAATATATTTAAATATTTGCAGACTTAAATCTAAAGAAGTTGAATTGATGGCAGTATTTCTGAGGTGGGTTGAATGCTGTATTGTACTTTTTTGAAGATGTTGCACATTAAACAGATGAAATTGCTAGAGCAAGCATCCTACACCAGGGCTTTTTAATACAAAGGTTTATTTCACAGTCCTTTGGAAATGTCGGTCCTTGCTCGCTCCACTGAACAAAGCTCAGAATTGTCTCAGTTGTGGTGTCTGTGCAGAATGAAACTCACAAAATGTGATTGAAAATTCAAGCTCATTAAACAACTTGCTCTTCCCAGTAGCATAAATAATGCTAGTCGGAGTAACAAACTTGGTGAATTTCATTCTGGCCTAGAACTTTACAAGGCTGAGTAAAAAGGATTAAGGAGAAACATTAACATAGCAATGTGTTAGACAATCTTAAAATATCTGGGCTTTGGGGTTTGAAGACAAGCCTGAACTGTGCAGAATTTCATTGTTTGACCTTTACAAGACAGGTGCATGTAGGATGAAAACTGTTTTCACCTCTGAAGTGAGCACCAGGGTCTTAACTCGAAGCACAGCCTGAGTCAGTGCTGTATGTGCATAGCACAGTGCTATGTTTTGATGTTCAACACAGTTGTGATGATTCTTGCCTTTTCTTGCAGTGTATATACAAGTGTATGAGAATATTTCCATTAAGTTTCCTCTTGAAGACAGATGCTGTTTGCAATTCCAGTTTCTTCTTTCTTTTTGAGGACTACACCTGGATCTAAAATGAAGTGCAGACTTCAGTTTTCTGGCAACAAATGGAAAATCCTTCCTGTGTTATTTGCAAGCTTACAGTGCAGTTTGGGAGTACCATATACACTTTTCTCTAGCCAGTGTGCTTCCATCGCTTTTACATGTGATGCAACAAGGAAGGAGATGGTCTGTCTGGCTTGGGAAACCAGGCAGTCGACTACTGCCTTGCTGCAGGCTGTAATGTAGTTACTCATGAGACTGCAGGCAGTCTGCTGGCAAATGGCACTCTTCAGCGTGAAATACCAGTGCAACCTATCTAAATCTTTGTCAACCTCATGATACTACTTTGATAATATCTCTGGGGGAGCTTTGAAACCCTTCTGGTGGCAGGTAGAACTTTGTGTTGATACTCATTATTGCTTCTTAAATAAATTCAAATATGTAGACAAATACCTCAAGGAAATGCAAGCATAAGAACTAAGATTAGGGTCAGAGCCTTTAAAGCCTTTATCTAAAATTTGAATTTTCTCATCAAGTTGGAAGAGGGGGGGAAAAAAAAAAAAAGCCAAACCCTTGCCAAAACAAAGGCTGTCCAAGAGCCAGTCTGTTGTGGCTTATGTGGACCTAATGACTTTTTCAGCTGATGATCTTTCTCAGTAAAATGTTGCCCTTCCTGCTTAAGGCTCTCTTGTATTCATTTAACTGGGGTTAAATGACTTATAACAACATTTATTACCTCTATTTATGATGTCTAATGATCTTCACTATCAGAGTCTTGGATTCCTTGACCATTTTCTTATTCAGAACCTTTGCCTTTCTTTGCTCCTTCCCTGCATAGTCTTTTCTTCTCTGTGTGAAATATCTACTCTTCATTCTTTAACAGAAAACCAGTTTTCCCAAACATTTCCCCCTCTTTTCACCGTAGAAGAGAAAAGCCACAGGGTACCTTGTGACATTCACGTTTTTCTGTGGCTCTGTAGCAACTCCTGGGAACACCTGATCTGTGCTGTTTCCTATTATCTTCTAGAAAAATCACCAGTGAAAATCCTCATATGCTTACTTTCTTCAAGAATGAATCTGTTAGCATGTTGGCTTTATGTCTGATGCGAGTGAATGAAATGCTTCTCAAGTGCAGTCCAGGGAAATGTAAGCTTGCCAAAATAAATATTGTTGCAGGTGCTGTGCTCGTATAACACTAAGAACAAAATCTTTTCCATTTGAGTTGTTCTCTTCCGCCAAGTTTAAAATTGAAGGAAAGGTCTAGTCTTGGAAATCTGCAGCCCTGCAGCAATTAAATATTAAAACTTGTCTGGGAAAATCAGCATTGATGCTGATTTTTAGTGGTATTTGTTATTTTCAGTGATCCTATGCAAAGCAACGTTATTTTTCTGCACTACTTGACTTTTTTAGTCAACATAGACTGGATCTTCCTGGCAAGTTTATCCAGATGTAAACATTCATGCTGTTGGCATACAGAAATCTTGGAGTGATACTTTGTAAGTTACTCCTTTAAAAACAGTTTTAAAATAAACTATTATCTTGCCATCTAAAGGAAAGAATTAATAGCTGTTCACTGGTATTTCTTGAAATTAAATGAAGGTAAGGATGTGACAGAAATATCAGAATTAACAGTAAGTGTTCATGTCCATAAACATCCAAGTAATTGAGTTGTTTTTTGTCTTGATTTTGTGTGCACCATTCTAATTTAGAGCATTTGATGTTATTATCAACTGTAGATTTTTTATTTTTTTTTTAAATCATATTAAAGGAATATTTGATGGCGTGAATACCGAGACTTCCCAAGCATATCAAATCTTCGACAGTAAGGAGCCTTGTAAGCTTTCTTGTCTGTCTATTCTTGGTTGCTACCTATTTTTTCTTTCAGTTGAAATGTGAGGTTACCATGTGTACACTATGAAAACTATGTGGAAAAAAAAATATTGATCACCTCTCATTTAAGAGCTTCTATGTGTAGGGAGTATGTATTTGGAAAACTTAGAAACACTGAGTAAGCAACAATAATTGCAGTGATTTCCATTACAGATGTAGGAATGAAGCTCAAAGCAGTTTCTTTGACCAGGTGGACTATGGGAATGCTATATGGCATACAGTGACAATTGTAATTTTTCTCCTGTTGTTTCAGAAGAAAAACTAATTGGAGATGACCTGATTGTGCAAGCACGGGAGGCTACGGATGAAGATCTTTTGGTTGTTCACACAAGGCGCTACCTTAATAAATTGAAGGTGCTGTACTTAAGCTAATATGTTTTCAAACATAGTGTCTAGAATTAGTGCAGCAGATATCCCACTCAATTCAATACAGAATGAAGTTTTACAGAGCAGTGACAAATTTTGCATTCAGTGTTGTCGTTGTGAATACTGAGAGAGAATAATGAAAATGTTAGACAAGCCGAAGTGTAGGAGAAGGATGGGAGAGTCTACCATCTTACATAGGCATGTTTCAGTGAAGTTTAACGAACATAAGGAAAATAATAATGTTTGAGATGCAAATAATATTTTCCTCACTGCCAAGGTTTTGGTCTTAAATGTGTCCTGTTTTGCTCTGATGAAGTATGGTTCTGAAATTGAAAATGTGTAGAAGAACCCTGAAATTGATTGTTATGCAATATTTCTTCTTTAATGTAAAGTTTGTTGTATGGATTTGAAGCTTATATAATCTTAGAAGAGCATCCATGCAGGAATTCTGTCATCAGCCTGAGGGGTAGGAAAGAAAGAAGTGGAGTTGTACCTAAAGACTGCCCGTCGGAGGAGTATGGATGGATGGATCTTTTAGTATCAGTGGAGTACAGAGGAAGTTGAAAGGTCAACAAAGGGTATAATCTTGAATGCTGTGTGTGTGTAAGAAGGCTTGCAATAGCAGCTCGTACAGGATTATATATTCGCAAAGAACAGAGAGCATTCATGGGCTATTTCCACGTAAATGCAAGTTTAACAAATGAATGCTTCAACTGTAAAACATAAGAGATCTTCAAATATAGTCATCCACAAAAGGAATTGAGTAGTAGCAGTTAAGATTGCTTTTATTTGGCAGCTCTCTACTTGGAGGGAAGAGATTTGTTGTAAAAATTGTCTGAGAACTGTTGAGTCCTGGCCTAAACGACTGATTGAGCACCTGGGGAAAGAATCGGGTCAGCCCTGGGAGCACAGGTGAAGGCAATTCAGTTGCATGACAAGAAGGAGTGGAGCCTGGCTGCACCTCTCTTAGACCTCACTGAAGGGCTGACTCCCACTGCGGAAGGATCTCTTTCGGGAGATCCCTCCTTGATGAAGCTTTCCCCTGTGAACCTGAAATCTTCTGATATGGGGTAGCAATCTTCTTCCCTTCCTTTATAGCACCTTTCTATTGTGCCATCCTTCTGTCGTCACATCTCTGTTGTAATGCCTTTCCCATTGTGTTGATCTGTCCAATTGCTACAAGAATAATCTTACATTTTGTTATTCAGTATAAGTTATTTTGAGTCATCTTTGCCCTTCTGCAGTGTAAAATCACTTGTATTGTTATTTCTGAAATGTTGATTTTTTTTTTGTGTGTCAAGAATCTTTGATTTGTCTGACTTTTTGTTTTATTCCTTTGCAGTGTTCACTTAGGCCTCTCCATTCATAGCTATGAAGTTACTTGTAATTTCATACATCATTAGATTTGATCTTATTGCTGCTATTCTTGATACTGAGCTGTTAATTTCATTGAACCACCTACCTCTTTTTACTGAGTCACCTCTTTGAAGCAGAGTGTAATATGCGTAGCTCAGTTTGAAGTACAGTAGTATTTTTAGTACCTGTAGGATCTCTTCACTGAAAACTGGCTGATAACTTGTTTCCTGGTGTTCAAGACCAATACTGTCTTGTACTTTCAGATGTTCTTAATTCTCTCTCTCTTGTTCCCCTTTGAGACCATAGTTCCTACAGCTGTAGCAATTAGAAGATAGCATTATTGGTCTTGTCAATGAACTCCTACTAAGCAGCAAAGATAAGTGTTCACTTATCTAGCAACATTATTTTTTGTTTACATGAAATGGCCCAGGGTTTCCTGTTTGCTGCCTCGCGAAAAGTCCACTGTGCTATTTTTTTTAAATACAGACAAATACAGATTTACCAATAAATGTTGTAGTTTTATGTTATCACCTCCTGAAGATTATAAGGATGCTTGCATGCTGGGAGCATCTGGATCTCTTAAAATAATGAATAATTGGAGTAGTCCTCATTTAAAATTTCAGCATGATAGACTTGCAAAGGGAGATGGTGTGTGGTATCTCAGTTGCAGCTGAAGAAGCTGTCCTAGGGATGGGCTGTTGGTTGGTTGTAGAGAAACAAAACATTAAGTACAAAGTAGATCAAAGAACACTGTCAATCAGTTCTCCCTTAGGAGAAGGATTGCCCCTGGTTGCCTGCTTAAGGTAACATGGACAATTCTTACAACAAAATTTGGTATTTCGAATTGAAGTTACTTCTCCCTCAACACTATTTCATGAACTTAGGTCCATAAGGTAGTGATTAGACTTTGGGTAATCAGCTTGTTGTGCTTCCCTGCTCATCCTCTTGTCCTACTGTTAGGTAAAAGAATGGATTTAACGTATATCAGTGTCCTGAGATTGTGGAAGGGATTAGGCAATGAGGTTAAACCTATCTTCGGACCGTGTAAGTCTTATACTCGAAACTTTTTGATCTATCAGGAGTTTTAGAATGTGAGTGAATACTGAAATGTAAGTGACGTGCACAGTGTTTGTTATCAGCCAAATGCAAGATATGTTTTTCTGGAACAGATCTGAAACAGGTGATCAGTCAAGCAAGCTCTCATGTTTTAATCTGTTTTTATGTATTTGCAGGTGATGTAAGTATTCTTAAGAAAAAATCATTTTCTTAGAAATGTGAGTATTTACACCTAGTGAAAAGTGGATATGTTTTGTAAAACAAATCAAGAGCAAATAAAATTGTTTTGGAAGTCTGTTTTTGTACAAGATCAATATGTAACATCAAGGACAAGTATGTCACTTTTTGAAGAAGTAAATCAGTCCTTCAGAAAGAATTTTGCATGAGCCTGCTGGGCTCTCACCTTCTGATCACAGTGAGTGTTTTCTAGTGCTCATGTGCTTGTGTGCTTTGACTCTCACCCTGTCATCTGAGTGAATCTGCTTTGGGACAAGAGGTGCATGTCTGTTTGTCACCTGGTGATGTTGGCAGTGTGCTTGGGAATGAAAGCTGTAGAGACAGCCTTGTAAAACAGTTCAGCCTGTGATATTTCTGGCTGTTTGAGGTATTCCGGAAAACAACACAAAATGAATTTTGAGCTCTGTGCTTTGCCTCAGTCACTGTAGGTAACTTGGCAGCTGAAAATATGTGGTTTTGGTTTGGATAAAATGGGAACCTTCTGAGATCTTTAAAATTCTTTTGTCCAGTTCTTCAGTTCTTGCAGTTCGTACTCTGCCATCTACATTCTGTATTTCCGCCAGCACACCTCTTCCTTGGTTATTGTTTTCAAACCTGATTGGTGATAACCTTGTGAAGACTGGTGATTGTTTTCACCTGATTTTTCATGCAAACAGTAGTGTGTTAAGTAAAGGAATCTAAATGTTGTTTTAAGCATAATGGTAGCTGAATATGTTTGGGTAAAACACTGTACAAGAGGACTTGCTTAGAGGGAGCACTGTTTGACAGGTTTCAGTATGTTCACTGATCTGTGGACTCAATAGAGCATTCTTTGCAGCTAAAACAATAATTAGACCTCTTAGAAGGAGAAAGTAACATTTGGTGTACAGCAAGTTGTTTCTCTTCAACATTTAACTCTTCAGTTGGGAGAGTGATACACAAAAATAGTGAGGTTTGGCAGCTTGCCTTTCTTGGGTGTAGCCCCTGGACAACCTAAGGTTTTACCTTATTACAAATGATAATGTGTGTCATACATCAACCTGGAAACTTTTATAAAAATGGCAAGCTGCTTAGTCTTTGGTTTTGTTAATTCAGCTTAAAAACATACTTTCTTTATCCAGCAAAGGTGATGCATACAGTATTGTCCCCAGCAAGCTTCTGAATTAGTCATGTTAGGTGCTTGGTGTTGGATCTTTGAATTCTCCCATGAAGCTGAGAGCTGCTCCACAAACTTAGAAAAGATTCAAACAGTTTAAATTTTAAGAGTTTTACAGAACAATGCTTTTAATGATGTGTTATTGGTTGTTTTTAATTACTGGAATGCAGTGAATGTGTAACATGAAAGACAATGCATCGGAGGTTGGTTTTGGTTGTATGTGTGTTGTTTGTATTTGTCCTGGATGATCAACATAAAGCAACTATTTTTAGCTTTATCTTCCTAGTAATTTGCATGCTAATTTTTAGAGCTTGAATAGTTACTGCCACATATTCAAATAACCTGAAATTTTCTTTATCCTTCATAAGAATGGAGGTTTTTAGAGTTAGGGAGTACGCACTGATGCTAACTATACATTTAACAGGGATATTCTTGTAGAACCTTGTTCTAAAATAGGAAGTCTGAGTTTAAACAGGGGCAGTTAAAAACTCTTAAATTTGTTTACATTTGGTGTATGTTACATTTCACTTAAACTATTACATAAAGTTTGTCTGAGTGATGCTGACTCTTTTAAGGAAAATGAGTGATTTTTTTGAATCCTAAATTTGTACATAGAACTGCTTATCTGAAGTACAGGAAGGTAAATAATCACTAATAATTAAATAAAGTAAGTTAAATCGAGTTGATAGTTGAAAAGAGTAAGTGAAATAACATTGAATAGTGTTTGATTATTACTTCTTCCTGAATTCAGGCCCAGTTTTAATTGGTTGTATAATTACATATTTACTGGAACATTAGTAGGGAATCAGCGAATTGATGGCTAAGTGAGAGCAAACATCTACCAAAAGAAACAGCATCTCATATTCTTCTATAATGAATACAGTTTGAAAGCAAAAAAGTGATTTTCAAAATTAATGTTTGAAGAGTTGGTTCTGTATCAAAGGAAGCTAATAATTAGTGTAAAGATTTACATTATTGCAGGTAACTGACAGCATGGAAAGCAAAATTGATGTCCTTATCTATTCAAAATCATTTCTAATTTTCGTGACATAAGATGTACAATTATTGAAAGCCAATTTCTTTCAAGTTCCCTTTCAAGTGTGTATATATAACTGTTATGAGCATTTATTCTGGGTAATGTTGGAAAGCAAAATTAGAATGATGAAGAAACAAGCAAGAATGCCCACAGTTTGAGGCAATACATTTCTTAAATTCTGCAGTGGTGGTTTGTTTTGAGAACCATCGATGTCAACAGCTGTATTTGTGAATCCCAAAAGTTTCCTTATGGCCAAAGACTAAATCCTAGACAGTGAATGTCTTTGAACTGTTCTTGTAAATATCCTTAACTTTGAATAAGAAGCTTTACTTCTCGCTCACTTGCACTGTGTATGGATTTCTTGCAATCAGTTGAAAACCTGCAGGAAAATACTTGTCAACTCGAGTCCTTATTACCCCTGCTTCCTCCCACTGGGATTATTATTATTTTTTGTTTTAAGATTGAGTGTTTAAGTGTTTAAATTTTATGGCAAGCTTGTCATTTGAGAAGAGAAAAACATATGGTATCCAATTGTAATCCCTTGCAATTCCATTGCAGAACGCTGAGATTTAATCTAGTTTGCTACATTATGCTTATTTTAAAGCTAAAATATCTTGCAGAAGGATTTTTTTCAGGTTACTAGAAAATAAAGTGCCTTCATAGTGACTGAGAGCAGATACTATAATTAGTGGATAATAATAAATGCATTTGTATGTTGACTTACGGTAATATAAAAATGAATTGTTGAGAAAGCAGTGCCTGTGCACATGATGATAATGCCAGTGCCTCCCCAAAAACAAAACACAAATAGTACGCACCAGTTAAAGTGATATCTGTGAAGTCGCAGTAACTTTGAGTACCAGAATACCCAGAGGTTGGCATTTAGTTGTTTTTCATCAAAACTGGCCAATTGTTTATCCTGTCGTCTGCTGACCAGCAATAAGCCTGCAGAGTGTAGTCTGTTTATATTTGTTGATGTTGAAGAAAACGGGATCTATTTGAAATACTTGTACAGGGTTCAAAACTTCCGATTCTCAGTACTTGAATGTCTTAGTGTTGATTGAAAAGGTACAAACTTACTTGTGACTTTGGCTGTGAAGTATATTTAGAAGTTTTATCATTGGTAGCAATGTCATTAGTTCTCTGAAGTAATCTTTTGTTTGTTGGCTTTTTTCCATTGAAAGCATTTACATACTGCAAATATTTGTTCTAACCTTCAATCAAGTTCTTGATGGTATGGCTTTTTAACAAAATGTTTCCTTGAAACATATTTTAGATGTGCTTAATATGCTTAACAAACTTTAATTGATTCTCCATGCAAAAATTTGCACTGTGTGCATGTAAGTATTTGAACATCTTAGCCAAGTTGTTTGGTTCTGTTTTTTTGCCTTTCTCCTTGGTATATTCTATTGAATTGACACGGGAAGTATTTTAGAATTGCACTATTTATTAACTGTAGGTTGCTGTTAATTCTGCTGAAAGATGTTTGATTCTTTTCCCCAGCTCCAGGAACGTAGATTTTTTTTCTTAAATACTGCCTGGTTGAAAAATTCTTGACTTGGTACCATTGGATATTGAAGTATGGAGAAAAATAGTGGTGGTGATTAATTGAAATTTTCAATTGTCAACAGTGTAATAGAAAAAAAACTATTTGGAGGTTGCCAAAAGACTCTGTTGTGGTCACCTTCATCTGAAAATAAATAAATAAATAAGCAAACCAAAAATCTTGCTAAGGCCATATGGGTTCCTTTTCAATGAGTAGCAATTGATTAGAGATCTAAAGGACATTATTAAGACAAGCTATGTTAATTGCAACTTTTTTCCTCCTCCTAGTGGTCATTCGTTGTGGCTACAATCACAGAAATTCCACCAGTCCTCTTTCTTCCCAACTTCCTTGTTCAGAGAAAAGTTTTGAAACCTCTGCGAACCCAGACAGGAGGAACAATAATGGTAAGGTGTTCTTGATTTGCTTTGACTGTATTTATACAGACCTGTGGGATGTAATGCTTTTTGTAACTTAAAGCCTCGAACCCCAAAGTCCTGTTGAGGAAAGCAAGTTAGTGTACAGTCCTAAACGTGAGCAAAGTCTGGCACTTAGCAAATAAAGAGATGAAGGATGAACCTGATTTGTATTGTCTGTAATGTGCAGAAGCAAAGGAAGTAGCGAGGGACAGCCTGCACAGGGAATGAGAGATGACAGGAATTATGGCAAATGCAAAAACTGCACAATTTGTAACTATGTTCCAATACAAGCAATTTCTAGGAATGGATAGTTGTGAAATTAATAGAATAGAAGATACTTCAAAGCACGTGTTCACCAAATGGCTGTAGTTTGGTTACTTTTGGTTTTAGGTGTTCATGTCTTAAAGATGAGTGTGGTGATGTGATTTTTTTAATACTTTGCATCTAATTTGGTTAATGAAAATTAGTTCACTTGTTCAGTTGTATATGCTGCATAAGCAGCTCAGCTGAAGTGAGATACAGGCGGTTTCACATTGACAGGATTGTTTTCTGCTCAGTTAAATAAGTGCTGTGAGGAGGACAGATGTGCAAGTCACCACATCTAACTTTACCTGAGAAACTTCCATGAGAGATGTTGAAGATGTGGAGAGAAAGCAGTTAATAGCTGTAGCCAGGGGGGTATTGAGGAAAATATGCCTTCGTATTTGTGAACCACTAAATAATGGGACCCTTTCTTCCCTTTATTCATTCCTTGTCTGTGATAAGGTGGTAACAGTACCAATCTTTTTGTGGGTAACTGTCACAATTACATAAATGGAGAAAAAGAATCCTATCTGAAATCCTTAGTTATGATACAAATGGATCTTTGCTACATTTTAGCTACTCTTTCTGAAGGAAGCTGTTAGAGTAGATGCATGTGAAAAGGACAGAAGCAGATCTTGCTTCTTTTATATTCATTTGAGGCCAATTATCGAAGAGCATTGTTCTGCAGGTTGGCAAACCTCTGTGTGTTTATACCAGGTATAAATATATGATTTATTGCAACCACTAGATATTTCAAGCGAGCAAGACTGGGAAGCCATAATAGATTGACAAAGAAATGACATTATTTTCAGAAATAGCCTACTAGGTAACTTCCCATTTCTCTCGAGAGTAATATAGGTACTGAGCAATTTAACTGTACACTGGAATTGAGATTTCCTATTTTTAAGTGTGTGCCTTCTTGAATGTATGAAGAATCTGTTAAGGATGTTAAAAAATAATAAAAAAAAAAGAGCTCTTTTCTGAGTACTGCATAAAGGATGGTGCTGTGCCTTTTGTCTATCAACATATGGAATGTCAAGGTCTGACCTGAGAAAGTAATGTGAGAGAACACAAGACCTTGATGAAGCAGTTTTCCAAGTACGTGACAGGGCTTATGTGAGACATACGTGGGACAGTATTACGTTTGAGTCCTCTTTGGTTTTTCTATGTGAAATGATTGTAGAAAGCCAGTAAGGATCAGATAAAAGCAGAATGAAATAGATAGCTTTTCTGTAGTATTTGCATCTTTAATGGTAGAACAGCTCAATGTCTTGATCAGGAAAAATGGCATTTTCTTTCAGTATTTTAGTACTTTGTTAAATGTGTATCCTCTCTAACTGCTTGATCGGTAAAAATAACTGGAAGCTTTAATGCTATATACTTTCTTAGATTTCAAAGCTTAATGGTCATGCTGTGAGTTACACAAGAATTTGCATCACAGTTGCCAAAAATATATGCCTATGTATATTTATTAAGTAACATTGTGTAACAGCATAATTTATATGGGAATTACTTAGGAAAACAAAATTATTTTAACTTAAAGGATAAAATCACAACGTTAAATGTTAAGCATCTGTTTGCACTTCTATGGTATCTTGATGCTACTTTTGGAAATTCTTTAATCTCAGAAGAAATCAGTAGAGCCATGAGAGTCTCCCTAAGAAGTGTTGTATCAGCAGTAACCACAGTTGTGTGTAGTAAAATATCTTCTGGCTGTTTGCATGCATATAGGAATGCTGTCAATAGGGAATAAGCCATCTGTAGGCAGTACCAAGTGGGTTTTTGTATAATTATGAACATATTCTTGAGCAATCTGTGTTTGTGATTCCTTGATGCACTCAATGCCAAAGTGTGTAACAAAATGTTAGGACTCAAATTACTTTTCTGTAACCCCTATTGTTCACCTAATCTTTAGAAGCATGATGGACTTATCTTACTGTTTCCAATAGGAATTTTGGTTTGTCATTCTGATGTAAGAGGGTGTACAAGTTCTTGGAAAGTGAAAAGTACCTCTTGTTGCTGAGTTTTATTTCAGCCTTATTTAATTCAGCAGAGGATTGCTGCTTTTTTAAAATCATATGTATGATTATATATGTATATATGACATGATGTACTATATATATCTTATCACATATAGAATATATATAAAATATAGCATATATTTGTGTAATCATATATGTGATTTTTAAAATAAAATATATAAAAATACATTTTTAAAAAACATATGGCTTTAAGGAATATTGCAGTTAAACCCTTCCTTGAGACCTGCTGGCCAGAACAACTTTTTTTTTCCCAATAAAATTTTATCACTTTAGCCCCATGTAACTTTTCTGTCACTACTTTTCATTTCTTCAATGTCATTTGAGTTCATAAGCACAGATTTCGTTTGGTATCGGAATGCAAAAATTGGTCACATTTATATTATGCATGTTACATTATATAAAGAAACAACACAGAACACTTAATGCTTGGCATTTTTCTGTTCCCAACCACAGCTGAAGCTATGTAATCAGTATCTTCAGAATTTTGAGCTGAAGTTCTTCCTATTTCTTACATGAGGAGGAAGAGTATTGGAAGATTTCTGCTAACTTTTTATTCCTACAAATACTTATACCTTCAGTTTACCATTTGTCTGCTAGGGGTCAGTGTTCATCTCCACATCTCCCAGTTAGTTCAAGATCTGCTCAACTGCAGGAGAGTAAAATACAGTTGGGAAATCAAATATTTTTTTCTACTAATTTTACTGCATATAGTTTTGTATGGCTTGTATTTGAGAGATCTGATTCAGAATGACTTCCCTTAGTAAAGCATCTGCAAATGCAGTGGGCGCATTAGAATGCCAAGAACAGCATTTGGGGTGAGAGCACTCAGTGCTCAGTGGTTGCCTCATTCATTCATCAAGTTCTTATTGTCATTTCCTTCAGGCAGGAAAACTTGCTGTTGATAGAGGCTGGGCAATCAATGTGGGTGAGTACAAATGGAAATTTGTATTAAATGATACTTAATGTGTTTTTAAAGTCATTATTTTCATTCAGTATGATGTATACTCTGTTTATAATAAAGTGACTGGATTGTGTTTAACTAAAAGAAACTTTAAATGGAAAAAAAGAGGATTAAGTACTGGATTTGTTCTCTTATCCGCTATCATCCTTGTTGCAGTTTTATAACCAAATAAAATGTTTCTTGATAGGAAGAAGATAACCAGGTAAAGAGATAATATTTATACACTGTGTGTGGATTGTAGTAGTGAGAATGAAATGATGAAAAAGGTATCCAGGGTATATGCAAATATTACAGTAAAATATTCATTTAAATTATGCAGATGTTTGAATAGATCTTGTTATATGTATACAGCATGGCTAACACCAGACCAGGAGATTGGTTGACATGCTGTGCAGTTGGGCTATACCAGTTGGTCTATTTTTGGCTGTGCAGTTCTTCCTGAAAAAGGCTTGACTGAAGAAATGATGCAGAATATAAATCTGCACCCTTCCTCATTTTAAAATAGTGATGCAAAACCAGTAAGCTACTGAACTAATAGTTTGTCATTTTTGCTGCCCATCAGTTCTAAGACTTCCCATTATATCTTACAAATACTTCTTGATATTTCTGAAGGCAATAAATCTTGCATAGTGTTATCTGTGCAACATTCTAGTTTGTTTGCTTTAAATAAGCTCCAAGTGGAAGGAAGAGTTACTGTGTAACACATGTAATGTGTAGCTATCTTTTTTTCCTTTAGTAGCAAATGATATTTTAAAATGTTATCTATAAAGTATCCAGTACTAAAAATTAAGCACATCTTAAAAACAATTCTGTGATTTGTTGATGTATAAAGTAGGGTTGTTACATTTCTTGCCTGGATATTTGTAGTGAGTTTCTTAAACTCTTTTGGGTTAGTACAGTTTTAATGTTTTGGGAGGGCCAAGTATTTTGTTGTTGTTGTTGTTACAGAGAAAGTGCATGTTTGTTTTACAGATCTGTTCTTAAAATATTCTTCTGGTCTGTTAACAAAAGACAGTGATGTGCAAGTAATAAGGCCATAGTTTGTGGTTTTGCTGTTTTTTTTGACCCAGTGTTCAGCATGTAAAAGGCACTTTGAGCATATCAGACAAATGCAGAGGGCATGTGGATTGACTTTGTTAGGGTGTGCTGCCTGGGGATACATGATCCAAGTGCAACTCTGGCACTTCTGGGGGAAGGTGAACTTTCAAAGCAATGTGGGTCATGTGGGCACCTCACTGTGTGTACTTCTCTGCTGCTAGATGACAATTGCTTTCAAACTGAGCACCTTTGTACTGGTGGCCTGATGCATACAGGAACCCTAAGAGATGTTCAGGGTTGCTAGGTGAGGGATTGGCAGCTCCAGATGAGATATAAAGGGGAAAAAAAAAATGCTTTATGTTACCTAACTCTTAGTAAAGATTATGGAAGTTCCCTGGTATCTAGCTTTTTACCCTATCCAAATTTTTATGCTTAGGAGGTGGTTTTCATCATTGTTCAAGTGACAAAGGTGGAGGATTTTGTGCATATGCTGATATCACACTGGCTATTAAGGTAAGAAATACTATTTTGAGAGCATTTTCTACTATTTGTGCAAATGGAAGAATGTTCCAGAAATTCATAAGTACTAACTTACCTCACAGTCAGAAAAAATAAAATATTTTAGGTAGGAATAGGAAAATGATGCAATATTTAATGTTACAGAGCACGGTGAATAAGTAGCTATTGAGTGGAAGGAAACAGATACAGGGTTGGAATTTTGAATGGAAATACAAACTACTCTAATGGCATTAATAATATATTCTTGGAGGAAAAAAAACAAAAGCTAAAGCAGATTGTCTTGTAGTATCTGCACTGATAACTATCCCAGACTTGCAGTTGAACATGCAAATTCCATGTGAGTTTTTGGAGCTTATAATGGGGTCTTACATAGAGACAGAAATCTTCTCTTCAAATCAGGCAGCTCTATGCGGTCCTCAGAGTGGCTCAAATTCATGAATAGAAATGTGAATGTGTCCAAGATAATCACTCAATTTGAATGAATACATGTGCTCTTTAGCTGTTGAAAGGCTGAAGCAGGAGCTTTCTGCAATTAGAGCTTATTTCTGTCAAGTGCTCTGTGGTGTATTTGTATACTAAAATATTTATAATATATCAGTAATAATCAAAACATAAAAAAGACCTAATGATTGCAGCACACTAAATGACAGAACACCCTAATTTCTGTATGCTGTAATTTGGAGAAAGCAATCCACAGTGTTGTGTTTTCTCTATTGTTAAAATACAGATTGAGAGATTATAGCAGGTAACAGCTGACACAAAACCTTTACATTTTCTATGACAGATATTAAAATAGTAATTTGGCAAAGTTGTAAGACCCAAAGAATTAGAAAAGTATATTTTCTATTTGCAGACATGGAATAACAGATGAATTCTCTTACTAGCCTAAAAAGTGACTATAATGCATAAGGCCCCTGCTGTGGTGAGTTTTATAGAGCTGGATTCCATCAGTGGAGTATTTCTCCCTTCCTGCTGTTAAGCCTCACTTGTGCTATCATTTATGTCTCAGGAAACAAGCTGCTCACCATTTCAGTCTATGCAGCTCTTGCTTTACTCTGCCCCAACACATACTCATTGCTGTTGCTGTTTCCGACAGCATCAGTGCCACAATTAGCTTTATAGTCCCTAGCTGGACCTGTCCTGTGCCTGGCTGGAGTGGGATGTGGAGACTTGCCACCTGCACTTATGCAGAGCCAGCACTACTACAACCGCCCTTCTTATCCTGGGCTCTCCTGTGTTATTCAGTACTGTCAGCTGAAGCCTTATTTGCAAAGTCTGTTTTGCAAATTAGTGTGTGATGCTGTAAGGTATGTCCTTCATCTTACTTTGAGCCTGGTACATTCTGGGGGGAAGAGGATATGAGTAAAAATAATTTTCTTCCCTCTTCACCAAATTTTTCTACAGATAGTTAGGTACCTGCACAGAGGACTGTGAAATGCGTTTTTTTGCATTTCATATGATGGATATGTATAGGGTTTTATTATATAATCACAAATTTTGAAATAATTCAGCCCTTTATTTGGTGAATGAAATGACATTCATGATGTTAAAACTGAACCAATAATACTCTGTGCAAGTTTCAAGCCTTCAGTTCATCTATCACCTGACTTCATAGCCAACTCTACTTGTTTGTTTGTTTACCCCTCCAGTTCTTATTTGAAAGAGTACCAGGGGTATCTAAAGCCACAATTATTGATCTGGATGCTCACCAGGTGAGTAATTTTGCTGTATTCAGTATTGTTTTGTTAGAAGTACAAGTGTGTGATACAGATCACCTTTCTGTAGTAGTAACATGAAATATTAACTCATGGGATCCAAGTTATCATAGGTGGTAAAAGCTGATAATATTTTAGTTGTTTTTATTATTTTATGTTCCAGTGGGCTGTTAAGCCAGTTCAATAAAATTAAACTGAGTTGCAGCTCCATCATGTGGTTAGATATAAAAATATTTTTGAATTGAATAGTCAGAAAAGTAGTTCAGGTTCCCAGAAGAAAGTAAAATCTCTTATAAGGAAATGACAGTTGGTTCAGCTGCCTGGTCATTGCAGCAGCCTTCTCAGGAGGTGAATTTGACCTTCAGTGTTACAGTAGAAAGATTGACTTCAAGTTAATGAAGTAAATCATGCATCTCTCTCCCCTGGTAGAGTGATTTCTATGGATACTGAGAATAAAACTCATCTTGAGGAGGATTTCCAAAATAAATCCTGAAAGGAAGGAAATAGTATTTTTAGAAAAGCAGCTAATGTGCTAAAATTACATCCAATCTAAAGCATTGAAGATTTTTGTGAATAACCACTGCGGAGAGGAAGCCTAATAGCTGCAGAAGTGTTCCATCTTCTATCAGTTCTCTTTTCTGCAAGTTAGGGCATCCTAAAATTGCCAAAAAACAAAGGCATATCGTATGCAGCAGAAAGATGCTTTGTGTTACCCATTCTGTCTGGGTACTTCCATCAAGGTGTGGATGCCTTTGCTTTTGTCATTTTTTTTGTTTGTTTGGTGTTAAATTTTTGTTCATTTTTTTTCTTTTAAAAGATTTCTTGGAATGTATTTTTTATATTCAGCTGTTGTGCCTGTGACCTCAGCCAGCATGCAGAATTGCCCCTTTCTGTAAATGTTTCTTACCTTGGGAAGTAGGAGGTGTGTGGAGTACTAGCTCAGCAGATGCTTTTTAAGTGTGCAGACATTCTCATCCTGTGAGTGTCCCAGTTCTTGGTGTGTTTGAGTTTTACTGTCTATAAGAAAATGGTTTACTCAAAGGCTCTTATATTCCTAGATTTATATCAGTAATGTTTCTTTGGACCAAATGTGCTGAAGAAGTAAGTAGGCATTGCCATGTTTTAGCCTAAAGAAATATGAAGTATTGTAGTATCCTATTCCCCTTGTTGCTTGTACTGACTAGGTTTAGCCTGTTGTTTCTGTGTTTTTCTTGTTTTGTTTCCAGTGGAGGAAGTCATAACAGAAATACAGTTTAAGTACTTGCTGGGGAAGATAACAAAATAAACATAAATTCTGAAGTATTGAGGACATATCTGGAATTCTGTTTCTAGTTTAAATGAAATAATTCTGATGAATATATTGAGAGTGAGGGAATTGGTTCTTTATGATACACTGATTTAGACAAAATTATCTTGGTGATTACTGTGAAAAGATAATTGTACTAGTTGAAACAAGTCTACATGAGTGATAAAAGAATACTATTCAGAGACAGGGGAAGGAAGAAGTATTCAGAATCTGCTTTCTTTGGAGCATCTACCTTTTCACTTGACATGTCTTTGTAGGGGATTTGTGGTGTCAAACATTAAAAAGTTAAACTATTACACTGCGTATTTAATGTCTGCAGTGTTTCCAGTGGCTACTTATCTCACCAAGACTTGAGTTATCAGGAGAACTGCGGTCTGATGCTTTATTCTTATACAAGGATGTAAGTATCCTTGCAGCAGAATTCTATTCTAAGTATTGGAAGTTATCTTTCCAATTGTATAAAAATGTACCTGTTCTGCAGTCTTGACCATGTTGCATTTGTGATGCTGCTGAAAGCAATTGTCTTCTAATTTTCACTTATTTCACATACAAGAGAAAAAATATCTTGTAATTACCTTCACAGAGATAGTAGGATGTTGATTTTTTTGTTAATACCTGCAGTCTTCAGACTCATACTGTCAAAGCCCACAATATACCTGAAAATAGCCTTCAAGGCCATAAGTAAGGGATGTCGTGGGAGTTTTAAATAGTCTTGGTAGTCTTTATTATGCTAGAATCTGCAGATTATGGTTCTGTGCGAGTGTGCTAGAAAGAACTAACTCTAAACTTCCTTTAGGGAAATGGCCATGAGAGGGACTTCATGAATGATCATAGAGTATATATCATGGATGTGTACAATAGATATATCTATCCAGGAGATGGATTCGCTAAACGTAAGTAAATTGGAATATGAACTTCAAATGTGAAAGAATGGCTATTTTTTAATAACTTTTTCATTTACTGTTAAGTTTTCTTGTAATGATGTTATCTTTTCTTTACTTCACATAGAGCCTTTGAATGATTTTGCTACATGTCAAAACGGTGTTGATTCTGTAGTGTTTTGCCTTGCTTTGAGAATGAAGTGCCTTCCTTCATTTCTACACTGAATGCAGGCTGTGGGTATTGGTTTGACTGGGCAGGAGAAGAAACATAAACATACCTTTATTTCACTGATGTTGAACAAGGAAAGTATTAAAAAAACCAATTCTTAGCACTCTCTAGGCAATAAGTATCATTGTGTGTTAGATTTATTCATGCACAGTGTGCTGAATCCATGCTTAGAATTTAGGGCTCCTGCTCCCTTAAGTTAAGGCATAGGTTATGCTGAGGTGGAAGTCATATCTTGAAACAACTCTAACATAATTTGATTAGTTCAGATTTAGAGTTAAGCATAACTGCCTAAAAGCAGACAAAACTATGCTTTATAGCTCTCGATTTCTTTCTACTACCTTTCCAACACTCTTTTTCTATTTTTAATGCTTTATTATAAGTGTTTCAAATAATTTGATTTAAATTAAGAATAGATATTTGCTCCTTCTGGTAGGATTACAGGGTAAGGACATTAAATTGAAAATGCTTGGGGCAAAGCTAAATCTTGTTATACGTAAAGCAATTCACGTAAATTCATGATATCTTGCCGTTAAATTTTTAGTGTTGAGATAAAAGTAAAGCATCTTAATATCTTAGTGATGTTTATATTGTGGATTTCTTTTTCTCTGCAGTAGCAATTTGGTGTTCTCTTTTCATTATGCTTTACTTAGGTTTCATCTGAAATTTATTCTTTTTCTTTGCTGATTGGTGAATGGTCCTGTAGATAAGTTGTTTTTCATCAACACTTTGCATTTGTGATTTAGGGAGATTTTCTTCCCTTGCGTTGAATTCTGTCTTCAGTGGAATTTTTTTCAAGGTCACTGTGCTTACATTTGATACAAAAACAAATATTTGAAAAATGTTCTTTAACTGAAGAATTTGTGAAAATGCACTGCATTTACTTTGTTCAATAACACAAACATTTCAGGTGCCATAAAACGGAAGGTGGAGTTAGAGTGGGGTACAGAGGACACAGAATACCTTCAGAAGGTGCATACTCATGTGGAAGGAGCATTAAATGAATTAAAACCTGACATTATTGTTTACAATGCTGGAACTGATATTCTGGATGGCGATCCGTTGGGAGGACTTGCTATTTCACCTCAGGTTTGTAAAACACTAAAATACGTTGAGACTTTCATTATTTGCCAAATACTGGAGTTGGTGATAAGAGTGAATTCCTTGTGGCAGTTTGTTAGATGAAGGTAAGGAATGTACTTCACAGTAAACCAAAACATTTTTCTGTTAAAAATATGCATCCATTGCTCACTGTATGTTTTTTATACTTTGTTTCCTGACTGTTTCATCACATGCCTGTTTAAGTATCATTCAATTTCTCTCTAAAATATACCCTAACTGAACATGCAGATAGTGTTTAGACAGATTTAAGTATCACACTGCACTTTCTTTTCTCCCTGTATGAACATTCTCTTGTCTAGTTCCATCTGTTTCCTTTGCCCCTCATACAATCCACTTGATGTTTTTTGTCACTTGCCCTTGGTATGTATTTTAACACTTAATTTCCTCTGTAGCACTTCTGTCTCTTAAATGTCTCTTTTGATGTCTCCCATATCTAGCAGTCCTTTGCAGCCTATTTGTTATTCTTAACAAATGAAGAGATTTTTTTTTCCCACTTTCTCTATTCATTTTTATAGAAGTATCACTTCCTTGTTCAGTTTAGCTTTTCTCCCTGGCTTAGTTTCAGATTTAAATTTTCATTTGGCCTGTATAGCTGCATAGAGGTCTTTACCTTTTTGATATTGTAACAGATAAGCTTTTCTCAAAATATGAAATTATATACTTCTCACACTTCCTCTTCTTTGATTCTTTCCCTGACAGTTCCTTAGTTCCTTGTCCTGTTTTCACATTTGATTCTCTTTCTTTGTCTACCAGTTGAATACAGGAAGAAAATGCTTTCTTGATTTGTGAACTCTTGGAATCCTTTCTAAAGGAGCCATCACTCAGTCTGTTATTTTTCAGCACTTCAGTTCTCAGTCTTCCACGAAGCTCTAGTTTCTTGTTAGTTTCTGTTGCCTTTCTGATGCAGTTTCACATTCTCATTGTCTCCATCACCAAGCTGTCTGTTCTTGCTTTCTGATTGCCTCCAGATACCTTAATGAATCTGGGGTAAAAGGATTTGGGAGCTGGCTGGAATTTCCAGGTTTTCCTTTGATGACTGTAAAAGCTCCTCTGAGAAAGGGAAGAGGTTTGGAGAGGAAACTGCCATCAAGTGATAAATGAAAGACACTGACATGGCTTTTCAATTTTTTCCTGCCATATGTTAATTGTCAAGAACAGTGAGTTGTTGTAGCCAGTTGGTTGCTGTTTATAGAAAATGTCACTAAAATCATCACACCTTGCCCTCCCTCCATCTTTACAAGAAGAGGTGAAAGGCAGTGTGTGCCATTTCTTTGTGTGACTGCTGTTTCAGACATCTGTTGGAGAAAAGTTTCTGAACTGAGGGCAGAGTTTTTCTCTCTGATTTTGTTGGCTTAGGAATGATTAATGTGTTTCACCAAGTTCGAAATCCTAGCCTAGTGGAACTGCCAAAACTGAAGACATTGAGCATAGATAGTTCATCTCTTCAAGTCTAAATAGTCCAGTTTTCAGTTGTGGGTGCTGTTTTTTGTTTTAAAGTCTCACTACAGTGTTAATTGTACTGAAAATGTGCCTCCACACTATAGTCAGGAAGTTTAATGTGCAGCAGGTATCTCTCTAGGTTCATTTCTAAATTGCACGTGTAGTAGGCTTTAGTCATTTTCAGTGTTTGTATGTTCTTTTCTACTAACATGTAGGAGCTGGGAGTAAACCCATGCCTGTTTTTTTTTTTTTCAGAGCACCCACTAAAGATTTTGGAGGATTTGCTGAGGCAGTTCTGCTCCCATGAGTAGTGACTGCTTCCAATTCTCCTTTAGGATAGCATTTTCTGCATCCACTGATTGCTCCCCAGAGACATGCAGCTTGCTCTGTAATTCTGTTACTTCTTTGTAGGATCTGTTCCCAATATAGTTCTTTAGTTTTCTGTGTCTTGATTTTCATTTGTTAGTGTTTGCACCCATTGTTCTTCTACACAGTCGTGTCAAACTAAAAACATCTATATTTTGTGGTTTTGCAAAATATTTTTCAGCTACATTTTTGAATTCTCTTTTCCATTTGTTTGTAGATTTTTTTTAACTTCCTAATATCTCACGAGCAAGAATTCTTGTAAGAATTTATAATAAGCAACTTCTGTCTGTTGTGTCCTCTAAAACTAAGATTTTGGATTTGCTGTTTTTGTTGTTTTTTTTTTTTTAAAGGGTTATACATGTAATGTCTCTAACAAGGTTTTTAAAATAATTCTATGTTCCTAATACAAAATATAAGGCTGAATTACTTGTTAAGCATCCTGTACTACAAATCCATAGGCCAGAGACCAAATCTATTAGAATTAAAAACCATATTGTATCACTTCAGTTTTTTGAAACTGTTGTAAACATGCAGGGAATTGTGAAGAGAGATGAAGTTGTGTTCAAGGCTGCCAGAAGCCGTGGAATCCCAATTTTGATGGTGACATCTGGAGGCTACCAGAAGAGGACTGCCCGGATTATTGCTGATTCTATCCTCAATTTGCACAGCCTGGGGCTTATTGACAACCAGTGGAGCTGAAAATCCCAAGGTAGAACAAATGATTAGGCTCTGTAACAGACTTAACCAATTTATCACTGCAGTGATGGTTAATAAGTTTTTTTCCTTAAATTTAGCATTTTAGGAGCAGAAGTTTCCATGTTATCAGGGTTAAGAAATTCACAAAGGACTGAGCTTGTCTGTAAAATAACCTAATATGTACAACACACAGTTGCAGATTAACTGTGTTTAACTACTGAAGCTGTCTAGAGCAAAGGCAACAAATCCTTCTGTGCTAATTTACACGTACTCAAGAGTACCTTATTTCAGTTTATAGTGTTACTGTAGAAAGCTTTAATTGCTTCCTATTGTTACAGATTGTCCACTACCTTGAAAGAACAGTGTGGTTGGACTTTCCCAAGCCCATTTGGTGGCATGGTTCAGACAGTGACTGGAGTAATCTGCACTAAACTTACTGGTATTATTCTTAGATACTGCGTTACATTTATTGCTTTTTTAAAGGTTGTTAGAGCAGTTCTGTGCAGTCTTCTACTGTCAGTTTAACACTCAAGTGCAATAATATGGAGAACAGTTAAATTGCTTGGCTTTTAAGCCATAGCCTATTAGGATGAACATTTGTTAATGTATATTTTATTCTTATTTACTACAGTGATGTAGATTCTGCTTTTGAATACGCTGAAAATAGAGTATGAAATGTCTTTGGCTTTGTATGCAGGTGGGCAGTAAGGGATCAGCAATAAGTGTGGGTTTTGCCTCTCTTGAAATGAGGCCTGCATTTAAAGGCAGTAATTACTATGCATTGTAGTTTGTTTACTCTGACATACTAGAAAATTAAACCTAATTGTAGTGTTCTGAGAACTGTTGCATAAAATGTAATGTAGAAATATGAAATACTTTTTATCACCAGCTTGTCATATATAAGCCTTGAAGAGTAAATTTCCATTTTTTTTCCAGCTAGTACTGTTTTTCACTTGCTTGAAGATTACTGATAGTCATAGCTACAGTCATAGTTGGTAACCAAATTGTTCATATTTAGAAATAAAATACTGTGAAACTTCTACAATAAGCTAATGTAATAACCTTATATGGGAGGTTCTAGGAGGTACTATGATATGAGAACAAAATAGTGCATTCAGATGCAAACTTTTGGGGCATTGTCTGTGATGTTTGTTTTCGTTGGTATATTATGCATTAATTACTGCTTGTAGCATTGGATCTGAAATGTACTAAACTGTATATTTGGCAAGAGCTTTCTCAACTTTCAAGTATTCACTGATCTTGTGTTCAGGTTTGAGCCTTTCTGTGAAGGGACCCTGATATTTTCCATGTAGTAGAATTGGTGCATAAGCTATTTAAGGAATGTTTCGTTCTGATTAGAATACTTACCTCAGTAATGTCATTTTTAAATTTATGATGTTTATTAATGGTTGGAATTTGCACAATTGCTATAAATAGCTGCTTTAAACCAGATTTGGCATATTGCACTAATCTTGATTTGCAACACCATTGTTAAAAGGCACTTTTAAACTTCTTACTTACAGGTGGTCAGAGTACGACTAATGTTGAGATTTATTTTTTCTATACTGTCTGTGTTACTGAAAGATGTTGGTATTCTTTCATAATTTTTATAAAATTATAAATGAAATTTCTATGAACTAAAATGCTGTAATAGTATATATTGTTTGTGTTAACTTGTTTATTTTCCTTTAACTCAGTAAAGATTAAAATAATGTTGAATAATGCCGGTGACTTTGCTTTTCGCTTATTTTGTCTGTAAACATTTTGGATGAAACACTTTATTAAAAAAGGTGCTTTTTTTGGCAGTTAAAATGTAGCTGAAACTGCAGCATGTCTGAAGGATGAGCAGTACAGTGTTTGTCAACAGTGGAGGACTTCTCTGGCAGTTACTGTGTTGGCCTCTCAAGTGAAGTTGGAGTTATGTCTGTAAATATTAAAAGAATCATAAGGTCATCATAAGGTCTTAAAGTTGCTTTCTAATTCCATGCTGCGTTCTAGAAGTGACAAAACTTTTAAGTTGAATTTAAACTTAGTACATTGTGATTCATATCAAATCTTGTTACCAATAGATGGGGTGCACCAATCACTTTGTCATGGAAACATCTGCAGGTACCTGTAACCATCAGAAGTGGCCACTGGAAAGCTGAATAGTAGCAGGTGATGCTGGGAAAAGATTTGGGACTTCTTTTCGTCTGGGGTTTTCTTCTTGCTTTTGCTTTTTTTTTTAAATTGCTTTTTTTTTTTTTAATTGCATTTTTGACTATAAATGTTCCCGTAACAGGGAGGAATGTTTCAGAACTGCTGCTTTAGCATATAACAAAATACTTATCCTGAAGAAAGGCTGGTTGGTCATCTTTCCTAATGAGATATCGGTTTTCATTCAGATTTTCTAATTAAGAGTAGATGCATCCAAAGGCTTGTAGTAGGAAGGAACTCTTTCAATCAGCCACATGTGAAATGTGTTGAAAAACCTGAGGAGTTGATGCTGTTGTCTCTGATCTAACGGTTGGCCTGGTGAGTTTGACCCCTATCCCCTCACCTCTCTGTTTCATAATCAATATACAGTGTAGAAATTGGCGTTAAAAGCACTGTGAGTTGTGTTAATAGTATCACAGTGACTGCATTCTAGATATGGTAATATCCATCTCTTTCAACTTGAATGAGTTTTTTGGGGGACTTTTTTTTTTTTTTTTTTGAACACCCTGGATTCTGAAGTTCCAGACTTCTGTCATAAATACAAGGAAGAATTTGAGAAATACTGTCATCAGCTATAATCATGCTATGGATTGGTAGTCAGCGTATCGTGTGCAGGGCAGGGACATTCTACAATGAATAATAGCTGTTTGGACACACAGATTCCCTACCCCTTGCAGCTTGAAGAACCTGATGGTTCTGAAATCTGACCTTTCCCTGCTGCTGCACACCAGTATTTCAGCCCTCTCTTATGCATACAATTCTTTTCAGTGCTGTCTGCATGCTTTCTGGTGGGCTGTGAAATGACTCATTTCTTGTACTTCACAAATTATGCTACATAATTGTGTCCTACATACAACATAGTCACTTTGGGGAGAATGCTCTGACAAATCCAGATGTTAATAAGTTGATAATCTTGGAAATAGTCTTTGCTCATACTGTTCTGCCAAAAGCTAGAGCTGTCTGAGTTCATGAAGCTGCAGCTCTACGATCTTGGTGCTGTATGCTCTGCTAGTTGCTGAACAATTGGAAACGTTCTGTGTTCTAGAAAACTATCTCTCTGCAAAAGAAGGAAGTTCACTTATTATCTTTAGCCAATGGGAAATAATCTTATAATCCCTGGTTGATTCTGAAATGCAGAGCATGTGAGAAACAGGAATAGAGGGCCTTAATCCCAAGTGGTTCTGTATCTTGAATTTACCTTGAATTGAGTACTGTCTGTGTATTCCCCAACTGGAGGCAGACCCAAAGCTGTTTGACAGGTACTTGTGTTTATCTTGAGCTTTAAATAGGTGTGATTTCCAGGCTTCTAGTTTTTCTTTGACCGTGATGTTTTTTTCTAATCTCTTGGATTTCCCATTCAGTGCTCATCTAATTTTTTTTGTTATACTTTGTGTTGATAACTTTGCTAATATCTCCTTTTTTTTTTTTTCCTAGTCAAAGGTGAATGGGATTAATTCCTTCCAGAAAGAGATGACACTTTGGTCTTATTACTGTGTTGGATTCACTCCTGTGCTTACTGCAGCAGTGAAAAGAGGAGACTGGTTCTGTTTAGTTCCCCCACAAATCAGTGCAAGTATGGTACCCACCTTTAGATGATGCTTAGGAAAAAGTGAACTCCTGCCTTACTTTACTACTGCACCTCATATAAGCAAAAATGCTATGTCTTGCATATTTTAGTGACTCTCTGAATTCAAAATGGGGTGATAAGACAAATTAACTGAATTGATAAGATTGAATAGGAGGTCACTGTGGTGGAGCTGTGGCTTGGACTTGCTTGCTGTAGTTCTGACCTTCCTCCCAACATCTGAGAACAAATTTTTGGCTGGGGATGGAGTCAATGCAAAGTTTTTGGGGAAAGTGCCAGTGCTGTAAGGCAAACTTTGTTTTATCAGTCCTGTGGTATCATGTTTGACCAGGGCAATGGTCTGTGGCACATATTTCCTTCCCTTTTCCTCCCTTCAGAACTAATGTTGCAGGTAATTAAACTATGTTGTCAGATACAGAGCTAGTTATGCATCTCATTAATCAGATCCAGACTTCTGTGTTTTGCAGTTGAATGTAACTTCCTTTGAGCTTGGCTGGAACAGAGACTGGAACAGATTATCTTTATTTTGGAAATCCATGTCTGAGTTATATAAAAAGAGGGAAATAAATCTGAGGCCATCATAGAAGGATGCTGCTTATCTATGCAGTGTCTTCAACTTAGTCCTTAAAAGAGTTGTAACAGATGCAATGCTTTGTCAGAGAGAAAAAATGTCTCCTTTCTTTCAGTTTTGACATCATAAGAAAAATTACAATTAATCCTGTTAGCCAAATGTAGCTTGTCATTTGTCTGTGCTTTTGCCCTTGTATTTACTTAAGTACAGAAGAGAGTAAAAAGGATTTAGGATAATTGAAGAGGGGAGACAAGGAAACTGAAAGATTTGAGTAAAAAGTTGCAGTGTGCTTTCTTCACATAGGATGACATTGAGAGCTGCTTTTTGTATGAATTGGGTAGAATTTTCAGCATATTTTATTTTGTTTTTTATCTTGCAGAGCTTCTTTTCGTTCTTTACTAATCTTTCCTGAGACTACCACCCATCAAAATTGTAACCAAGGACGTTTAACTATTTTACAGAGGTAAACATAAGGACTAAGTGGAGTTTGGGTTAATTGTCTTGTTCCTTAGTTACAGCAGCTGCTGTAACTTACTATATGGATTCTCAGCAATGGATGTATACAGATACCCTGTATGTGTGCCTAAGAGGCATGGATGCAAAACACTTTCTGTTTTGAGTTAAGTAGCTTGGTAGGGAACGAGATGTTTGCTTCTTGAATAGAAATCATTCATAATAGCTTGTTCAGCAGTTGAAAGAAGATTCCATTTTAACTTGATTCCTTTGAAAAGCAAAACAAATTGACAAATATCAGAAGTAAATAGAGATGTTCTTCTTATAGTACTTCCACAAGCTTGTGTGTCTTGATGGTTCTCAATTTCAAGGACTTAGAGTACCACTGTAGATTAGATGAGTTAGTCTTTGCCAAGACTGCATCCTGTGATTAATCAGAGAAATACAGATTAATGGAAAGCAGAGAGAAAAAGTAATAGCAGCAGGTGACATGATGCAATTGCTATAATCGTTCTCAGGTCAATATGATAATGCTGCTTGGGCTTAGAGGAAGGAATGGTATCAAATGCAGCCCTGCTCATTGCTTGTAGGCATGAAAAGTGGGTGACATTCTGTATTAAAATTCCTAATTCCTGCTTTTCCCTTCTTTCAGAACACTTATTTGAATATTGTGAGATTCAAATGATATTTTCTTAAAAATAAAAAGTGTAGATTCTTAAGATTTTTTTTTTTGGTAGCATTCATCAAAATCTTCAGATGGGCACAAGCCATGGCTTAGCTGCAGTCTAGCAGAGCATTTGAGCATGGGCTGCAGCTTCCCAAGAGGATAGCTGCTCTATGAGAGGGGCTGCACTTCTCTGCAGAGCTCAGCAGCACCAGTTGCAACCTGCAGGCTGGATGATAACATCTCTGAACACTGGGCATCTGATTGTTGTCTCAGCAATCTTAACATCAGTTTTCAGGTAGCCATAGGAGGTTACACAGTACACTGCCTATTACAATCCATATGTTTTAAAGCAGGCTTGTAACAATTTCCCAAAATGCTTTCGGAGGAAGTCTTTAAACTATTGGAACTTGCAAACAGAAATATTGGAATTAACTTCTTCTGGAGGAATTGTTTAAACTTCATGGTATGCTGGCTCTGAGATTAATTTTGAGGTGAAATTTCTTGATCTTTCCCATTATTTCTAAAAGTGACCTTTTGTTAATTAAAAAGCAAAAACAACAGAATGCTATTTCTGGACGGCTTTGTTTTAGCAGTGTGAAATGTGGAACTAGGAGAAAATAGTCCTTAACTGATTTGTACTTACATTTGAAATTAAATAATGTACTTAAAATTATTCACGTTAGGATCAGAGAACAAAATTCTGCAAACACAGATTGGATGTGCTCACATCTCAGATATCCTCTAATGAGGTTGTGAAGCCAGAGCAGAGATTCATAGCATACCACTGAACACAGCTGGTGAAAGTAAGTACTGAAAATAAAATAATTATTTTAGATGGTGGAAACAGAAGCTGGCTGTATGTAGCAATTGCAGCATGCTATCTTTGTGTACTGGATAGCACAAAGCTATGAAGTTACAGTAATCTGAAGTGCTACAGCAGGAGAACTTCTGCTAAATTTTACATGGCAAGAAGTGTAAGACCAACTCTTCCACACAGTCTGCAAATTGACAATTAAATTTGAGATCTGTGATATCTTAAATAATGATCAGAATGAAATGGCAGCTGCAAGGTTCAGTCTGATACTGTACTGTTATGTCAGAATACCTTGCAATTGACAATAGTTTCTTGTGCATTGGTCTGGGTTTATACAATATTTCCAGACACGTGCTTGCTTACAGGACTTCCAGGAGTGTTGCTCTCACTCTGAGTTGCAGCTTTTTAAATCATAGATCATTAAGGTTGGAAAGACCATTAAGATCATCTAGTCCAGGCATCAACCCATGCCTGTGATCATTCTAGACCATGTCATTGTGTGACATCTGTCCTTTTTTTGAACACCTCCAGGAATGGTGATTCCATCGCTTCCCTTGGCAGCCTGTTCCAATGCTGCTCTTTCTAAGAAGAATTTTTTCCTAATATGCAATCTTAACCTCCCTTGGCACAATTTCAGGCCATTCCCTCTCATCCTGATGCTGTTACCCGGGAGCAGAGGCCAGTCCCCACCTCACCACAGCCTCCTGTCAGGCAGTTGTAGAGAGCGATAAGATCTCCCTGAGCCTCCTCTTCTCCAGCCTGAATAATCCCAGCTCCCTCAGCTGCTCCTCATAAGGCCTGTATGTGTAGGGAATGTAAGGCTCCAGTCTCATGTTACTTTTGAAGTCTGAATGCACTGCAATAGTAAAATCATTATGGTTATTAATAACTATTCAGATAGTAACAGCACTGTAAGAAATAGTGAACTGTCTGAATTAGCAATTAAGATACTTTGATTTGCAAAAATAAAAGCCTCATCGTGTGTATATTCTTGGTTTACAGAGGAAGAGGTACACAAATGATCGTTGTTAGCCTTTTCATTTTGGAGCTTGTTTAATATGTGCGCATTGCTTTCTTTCTACTTGTGAGAATGCTGTTTGCCCAAATGAACAGCATACACAAGCAGGAATGTGCAAGGCAAGAGTGTAGCCTTCCGTGCCAGCATGCTGATTTGAATTAAAGAATTTCATGAAGTGTGGCAGCAGGAGTGCTGATGAACTGCAGACATGCTTTTAGAGCTGGCTGCATACGCTTGAGAACAATATTAAGAACTCAAGAAGCTTACCTTATTTTGACCTCAGAAAAGTAAATGTGACTGTCTGAAGGTTAACAGGCTATAATGGTTATGTTCTTAACAGTGTAGTTGCAGTAGTTCTGTCTTATTTGTAAATACCTGACGTTCTTGATGTAATGGGAAATAAAGCTGAGTCAGCAAATGAATACAATGAACTGCATTCAAAACAATTGCCATCTGTTTTCTTACATCCTTTCCTGTTAAAGCTGGAAGGCTGATTTTTTTTTTTTCAAATGCTACAACAGAAATTAGGCATTCCTGTGTTTTAATGTGGCTACTTTTATGTTGTTCACAACTGCAGTGTTATACGTGCTGTCTCGCTTTCATACTCTAAAGCTTCTTCAGATTATTTGGTGAAATATTTTCAGGATGTTGGCAAGACTGAACCTTTTATTCTTCCTTAGGGGTAAGCAGTCATTACTTAAGCCTTACTAAATGTTGTCTTAAATAACTATGTATGCTGTACTTTTATTTGAATAATTTGTTATTGAGGTCAATTTTACCAAAGAAAAAAAAGAGAGGGATGGCTGAAAAAGAAAAGAAGAACAAGCAGGGAAAAAAAAAAAGCTTGTAAGCTTTAATTCACACCATCTTTTCCTAGATAAGGACAAGGAAAACTTCGGCTCAGATGTGGACACCTACGAAGCAGTGGCAAGGTCAGTGCTTAGGAAGTTGGGCCTGATTTATTGTGCACTTCTACAACAAGGGCAGTGTTTGGAGGGTTGGATTTGATTTAGTTTTTATCACTAAAGTACTGTCAGCAGAAGAAAAATAAAACTACCATACTGTGGATGAGCTGAAATCAATAATGGTCACACAGAAGAGGTACAATTCTCATATTTTTAGTTTGTTTTCATTTTGAGGCATGTTGGAAGACCTTGACATTTTACATGGTATGGAAAATTCAGTTTCTCAGAGCATCTCAGTAAAATACTGTCGTTAAGTTGCAGTGAATTGATAGGATCTGCTTCCACACTGGATGACAAAACGTACACCTTTCAGTCTACTTAGTGTCGTCACAGCATTTCAGAAGCCTGTGTTCTGGAGGTGCATGGCATCCTGCTGGTGACCTATGGTATGGTTGATGGGGGGGCACTTGGAAATGTTGGTGTACTTTTTTGTTTTTTTGGTTTTTTGTTTTTTTTTTTTTTTAAGTTTTAGCAGTGGTTTACATAGTGTGTAGGGATTCATTGGTTTATTTTAGTTTGCAAATTCACTGTGGGGAGAATAATAATGCCATTGCTCACTCTTGAGCAGCAACTGTTATCTGTGCTGTCTGAAGGCAAAAGTGAGCAGTGCATTAGGGCGCAGGCAGGGAGAAGACCCAGATCATTGGAGAATGGTAGCTAGCAAAGGCTATTTTAGACTTAAAGCTGATTGTACTGATATTTAGAAATGTTCTGGTTTTTTTGATTGTTTTTCATTTTTCCCTTCCCTTGTTGGCAGCAGCTCAGGTTCACCACTGGACTCCTGGTGTATCTCATACTTACGGCTCTGGTTGCATTTCATCTTCGTCTGCTGTAGCTGTTTTGCAGTTCATCTACTTAAAAGGAGGTGGAAAAGATTTTGCAAATTAAGGGATGGCTCAGTTCTTCCTTTGACTATCTGAAGAATACTACTGAGAATAAACATCTGAAAAATATGTATGCTGCTTTCACAATTATACTTCCACTGCTTCTATGAAAATATTTTGCTTCTCTTTTTGCCCTCTCTACATGGGTAATTTTCAAGCTATTATTTAGCAGAAGAGAGGAGGATCCAATCTCTGCCATCAACCAAAATTTGGGTCATTTTTGGTGACAGAATATTGCACGTGAAAGTTTCTTTGAACATCTGTGTGTTACCAGGTATGCAGCATTCTACTCTACTGAAACTGGCTTCCTGAATTGCACTGAGTCTGTTTCTTATAGGAAGAAATCATAGAATTGAGTTGGATGGGATGTTTACAGGACATCTAGACCAACTCCTCTGCAATGAATGGGGGCACCTACAGCTCAGAGCCCCATCCATCCATCCTGACTTTGAGCATCTCCAGGGAAGGGGCAACCACCACCTCTTTGGGCAGCCTGTGCCGGTGCCTCACTGCCCTTACTGTAAAAATTTTCTTCCTTATATCCAATCTAAATCTGTCCTCCTTTAGTTTGAAGCCATTTCTTCTTGACCTGTCACAGCAGACCCTGCTAAAAAGTTCACCCCCTTCTTTCTTATAGCCCCTGTCTAGAGTGTGACAGGCTACTCTGTCTCCTTAGAGCCTACTCTTCTCCATGCTCAAAAGCCCCAGCTGTTTCAGCCTGTTCAAGTAGTGGAGGTGTTCCATCACTTAAATCATTTATGTGGCCCTCATCTGGGGCCACACTCCGCAGTACAGGAAAGACATGAATCTGTTGGACTCTGTCTGTACACGGTATTCCAGGTGAGGTCTCAGTGCAGAGCAGAGTGGCAGGATCATCTCCCTTGCCCTGCCAGCCCTGCTTCTTTTCAAGATGACATGGTGGGCTTTCTGGGCTGTAAGGGCATGTTGCTGGTTTATGTCCAGCTGACAGTTATAAAGACTACCACAAAAATGACAGAAAAGGTATGGAGGTGCAGTGATTGAGAAGCTGAAGTCTGACAACTGGAGAGGCTTTCTTCCATGAATAACTAACACATGGAGCCAGAGTGAGGCCACAAATTGTAGAAACAATTTGCTTTGCCAATGATCCTTAGAGGGGGAAGTTGTTCTGGCTCATCTAAATAGAACTCCTTTTATGCCTAATAAAATACAAATTTCAAGATGAAATTTCAGTGTTAAAAAATATTTCATTTATTTATACTTATTTGACTATTTTCTCATGAAGTGTGGAGTTGTCTCAAAGCTTCTCCTTCACAAACCTAAGCAGAAGTAACAAAACAGTGGTTCCATTTTGATTGCATATAAATTGTAGAGAAACTTATCTTTGCTATTGGTGTGTGTGTGTGCATATAATTATTTGGCACTGTGTGATGACGGTTCAGCCAGATTTTACTGCAAACAAGGATTATATTTTGTCATCAAGGCCATTTCCCTCACAGCAGTCCCAGGTCCAGCTTATGGCCATAAATCACTGATGTGTAACCAAACCACTGAATTTAGAGAATACAGGCTTTTTTTTTTTCCCTCCTCCACATTTCAAGAGCTCTCCTTGTTTCTTATGAGTTCCAGGACCTGTGGTTGAAAATGATGGCCATCACTTTCTCTTTGATTTCATCTTTGTGACAATATGTGATAGGGGTAGGGCTCCAAATTAAGCATGTGATGGCTTGTGCTGTGGCTAATTATCTTTTCCATTTGTTACCTAGTAGAATTTTGTAACACTGGGATTTAAAGTTTGTCAATTTTCACTGTCTTCCTAAACTTGGACATTTCTGCCAAGGCCAACAATGAAACGAGCACATTAAAATAATAAATCTCCAGTGAACAGACTAAGTTATTTACTTTGGATGAACAAGACTACATGTAAAACTGGGGAGTGTTTTGGGTTGATTGGTTACTGGAGGTGGGAGTGCTCTAAGAGTCAAATGCTTTTACAACAAGCTTTAGTTGTGGGAACGTTTGAGTCTGAAACGTGAAAGAATGCAGACCTTTCAAAATATGGTATGTGAGAAAAATGTATGATTTAGTGTTTCCATTTCCATAGAGGAAATAGCAGTACTTTGTTTCAACTAAATGATAAATTTCCTCAGTCATATGATGAGGGAAATAAATACCCTCTAATTTTTGTCATAGCTCTTAAGAGAAAAGTTTAGGTATCTTAAAAATAACCTGCTAATAGAAAGACTTGGTTATATTAGTCATTAATCAGAGGATTACATTTTTTCCTCTTTTTAGAGAAAACTGCTCTAAAAAATAAATAGAGCTGTTAATCAGAACTCGAGATGGGGTTCTGTGGTCATTTGCACTGTCAGACCAGTTGTAAGAATTACTACTTGAACAAAACTATGGTTGTTTGTTGTGGGGGGATTGCAGTGCTTTGCTAAGACTGTTTTGGTATGTGAGACTTTTGACAGCATGCTTTCTGAAATGTACGTTCTTCAGTATGTTATACAGCTTTCCAATCATGTATTGTGGGGAAATATGGGTGGAAAAACTCTATGCTACATCTGGGTGGTACTTAGAGTTCTACGTATAGGATTGAAAACTGATAGAACTAGGAAGGGCTTGTGTATGTCTTGGGAAATAGCATTGAAACATAACTAGATGCAATAATACATGTGGCTAAACATCAATAATAATCATTGCTACCTTTATGCTTCTTGTCTATTTTTTTGCTACTTCATCTTAAGCACAGGAAGGTTTTCTGAAACTGTGTGAGATGCTAGAACTTTGCAGGGAGGAAGTGAACTGCATTTGTAGGTTACTGAGCTACCTGATGCTTAAGATGGCTGAATCTTAGTGTACTGCTCAAGAGTGGGATCTGCAGCGCTGATTTCCTCAGAAATGGAAGTAGTTGTTTGAGAGTTGAAAGAAGATTGATACTTGTTGTGACTCTGTCTGGAACGAACATGGCTGGCTTCTGGCAGCTTTCTCTCATGGTATTGCACAATGGGAGGCTCAGTTCAGTTTGAGTTTGAGAGACTTAATTATGTGATATTGAAGGAGTTGTTCTATTTCCAGTGACACAATTTAAAACCAGCTTCCACAAAATTATATGTCAGTGGGATGATCATTGCAATTAAAGTGAAGAACGTCCTTGTATGTGTTGAGGCATAGTCAGAATTCTATTTGATGGAGTCTGACAGAGGCGTGTGGTCTTGAATTAGTATCCTTTCATAACAAATATGTTGCAAGTCTCTTGAATGTGCAGAAAAACATGAGGTGTGTTACTGAAATTTAAATCTTTATTGCATTTGTAAATAAGCATTCTTCAGTAATAATATTTTTAAAAGTATGCAGTTCAGCAAGCTTTGAGCTACTGCATAAATCTCTTCATGATCTGCTTCTTGGTCTACTTCTCATTATGTACCATAATTGTGTGGCCTGGCTTGCTTCCAGTAAATTGCCTCTCTGGCTCTGTGGCAGAGTACTGCCATCGTACTACCATCTCTTATTCAACTTCTCTTCACAGCAAGATTCCAAAAAAGCATGATAAGGGGAGAGATGACCAGTGGTTACCATACACTCATGGGAAACCCAGCTGCTTGGATGGGCTGCATAGTCCTGCAGAGGAAAATCCTGTGCCTTGAAGAGAACATATACCAATTACCCCTTTGGTAACTCCATTAAAAGATGTCTTTTTCACGTGCACACAGTTATATTTTAATCCTCCAGTCTATCCTTGCTAAGTTACTTGCTTGTTGCAGAAGGCCTAGAGGTTTTGTATTTTAACTGGAAGAAATGTCTATTGAATGTGTGTTGAATTTGGAAATCTGATTTGGCTCAATTAAAATGTGATTAAGCTTTCTGTCTCCATTGTAGAAGCTGTTAGTGCTCTGGAGGAACATTAAATGCTGAAGGCTGGCCTGCTGGTTTTGGCTGAAATAGAGAGAAATATACAGCGTTCTGAGAAATTCCAGGACTCCCACTAGGTCAAAAATTTTCTCTCAACTGTAGCATTTCATCAAGTTTCCCTAGTAACATGTCTCAGTGTATCACAATCATGATTGCTTGGAAATCCACCAGCTCTGCAATGAGCTGAGAATATTTACTGCGAGTGCTAGATGGCATTCTCTTAGTAGAGATTTGGTTAGTTATTTCCATACATCCCAGTTTCAGAGTGAATTTGTTTCATTTGTCTTACTGTATGTTACATGCTTTGAATTAGACGAGTTCAGTTATATGCATATTTATCTGCTGTAATTAATTACATTATTATTAATTAACCAGTCTTACCTAAGACTTTCTAAGCGAAATCACAAGTGAACAATACTTTGAGAAGCTCTTAGCATAATTCAAAACATTGTGCAGATCTTCAAAACCCCTGTGTTAGTCACCTTGTTATAACCAGCCTGATTGGGAACTGTGATATGACTTGTTTCAACATATCTAATTTTTACAAGACCTATTTCAACTGAACTTTCTATGGAATGTGATTTTTTTTTCCAGGTAAAAATATAGAAAGCTTTACTTGAGGTTTGTGGTGCACCTGTTCTCTGCTCTAAAACTGGCTGACAGCATAGCTGAAATCTCACAGCAGACATTTCCTGGCTTTGGTACAGTGTTTTTGAGCAAGCTATTAAAAGTGGTCTAGCAAGTTGTTATTTCAGGAATCATTTTCAACTGAAGGAACAATGTGATTTGCATAAAGAACCCAGAAACTCTTCTTTTGTTACCACTCTGGTCTAAAGATGTCGTTAATATAGTAAGTCTGTAGTAAAATGAGCCAGTTATTTCCCATGGAGTCAGAGTATGTTTAGTATTTTTTGACTCTGTGATGTGCTGAGACTCCTAGACCCCTTATTCTAAGATGCATGTTCAAGACCATTTCATGAGTCTTCATGGTGACCTGATGACCTGTTTCTTCATGAGAAACTTGGTCGGCAGAGGTGGTATATTTCATATGGTGAGCCTCCCAGCATCGTTTCCATGTAGTCCTATGTGGTAAAGAGTTATCAGTTTTCTTTTCAATACCCTGCCTATTCTGTCCTCTTAGAAGCACTCATGATAGTGTTCAGAGATGGTTTTTGACTTCATGGCTTCTTAAAAAAATAAAAATATAAAAGGTCTTAAACATAGCTAATAGGACATCAATCAACATTAACTGGCACCTAACATTTGGACATCTTGGGCATATTTAATTCCTGAGTCCAGTTAAATCGCATTCCAGGCACCGTAGTGATGTTGTCCTCGTGCAAAGGGAGCTGCTGGAGCTTGTGCCATGAGGATGTGTGTGACAAGGAGCATCCTGCTGGGCTCACAGCTCTGTCCAGTGTTATAACCACTAGAGGACACTGCCTCATTGTTACTGAGGAAATTAATCATTAGGCATTCAAAACCGCCAAATTGCAGAGGTCTTCCTTCTGCTGGCTTAACTTAATCTCAGATACTATTTATTTATTTGTTTTCTGCCCTAACTATTTACAGTGCTGCCGTATGCTCAGGTTCTACTTTAAGAGCTGAATTGATGCCCAAAGAAAGGCAGCTCTGCTGCTCTTCCCCAGGTGAAAATAAATGCCTTGTCTTATTGCTCTGTGTCTCTGAGAAAGTGTCTCTGGGGGCACAGCTTTGCTTCCTTTGGGAAGGAAGAAGGTGCATTTTTATTTTTTTCTTCTGTCTTCACCTCAGACAACTTTAACAGCTTCCAAACTAGGCTGTCTGGCAAACAGTGTTTTTTCTCTGTATTTGGAGCCAAATGGGAATACAGAGACATTTTGGGGAAAACTGACAGAATTTGCTGCTCCTTTCATTGACTCCAGTAATTATAAACTGATCCCATGGTAGCAGCAGGACTGCATCTAGACTTTAAATACCATGATTATGTTTAGAGAACTGCTCCAAGAATGAGGAATATCTCAAAAAGCAGTAAATATTCTTGTGTTCAATCCTACAGCTCGTTCCCGTTGTACCACGAACTAACTAAATTTGTACATCTTTCCTCATGAATCAGATAAATGCATCTCCTCCACAAGCTGCCTATTTTCTTGTATACTGTGCATCACTTCCCCTGCAGATTGGAAAGAGGTAATTTGCTGGTTAAATTACAGAGCTGGCTCCGTTATGTCATCATGAATCACTGAGATGTCTAAGATTGAATTCAGCTCTGATAAAGTGGTGTTATAGCAGTGAGGAAATATGATGGTCTGGAAGTATTCATCAGTCAATTCCTGTGCTGTGTCAATACTGGTATGCCCATGTGCATTGTATAGAAACTGCTTACATTTATCTGCAATGCATCTTGCTGATTTTCAGCATCTCCCTCTGTACAAGGTCTCCAAAATGTTCCCTTTATGTGGAAAGTCTTGTATTTTATTAATAATGGTAATGCAAAGAACCTAAAAGAGGTGCCTAGAAGGAAAAAGTAGAATTTTCTCCTGTATAAATGACTCTTACAGTCCAGATGTGCATACAGAGCTTGATCAGTTCAATACAGCTGGAGGTCCAAGCCAGCTGCATGAGCAATGAAAAGACATAAATAGCTTGTGCTCACATTATTAGGAGAGCACATGGGTTTGTCTCTAAGACTTGCTGTAAGACTGCATGAAATTCTTTTCTGTGTTGCATCAAATAATGTGGTGGTTTTGTTGTCTTTTTTTTTGCTGTGAGGTCAGTACTCTCTGCAGTTTGACCTCTAGTTGTACCTCCCAGGTCTGCTGCTCACACAAACTGGTATTTTTGTCTTGAATCAGCTCTTCTCTCTGGAGGTGTCACTTCCGCAGTTAGCACAGCCCCCAGCTGCTAATACGATCTCTGCAGTTTGACTAATATGTACTGCTGCATCTTCTTCCATTTCAGTGGGGCTTATGTTAAAGGAGAGAACCTGAGTGCAGCGAACTCAGTGAAATTTGTGATGAAAGCAGCCATAAACAAATGCTTGTTAGGTTCTGCATACGTTCATAGAATGAATAATAAAATAATAACAGAAAAGAAGTCAGTAAGCAGTCCAGCTCAGTACAACCGAGTTGAGTAGATGAGCTGTAAGACCTCACCATGCCACAGCTGGAGCAGATCACCCGGTAAGGAAGATGTTGGCTGTGCTATGGGACGGCAGGCTGGGCTGCTGGGGGTTGAGCCTTGGCCCTGTGCCTGACACACCTGCAGAGAGCCCTGGAGGAGAAAGGATGGGCCTTCATTGCGATCTGTTGCTTTCTGCTGTCAGAGCAGTTCTGCTGCTTGTGGTGATTCATTTTTTGTATCATTTAGAGGGCTCTTCCCCTTTGGATGAAGGACAGCTGTAATTCTTTCCAGGACTGCGATTGCCTCGTGTCTCACTGAGGGATGCCCGTGTGCTGCCAGAGAACAAACCTGATTTGTGCAGTGTGTGAGTGAAAGCCAGGTAAGCTATATGTGGCAGAAATTTTTAAAGCAATTTTTAATAATCCTCTCATTTACACGTAGAATTTTTATATTGTACTCACTGTTGAAATAATGGAATGTCTTTTTCAACTGTGGTGCTATTATCAGCCATTTCACAGAATAGAATGGCTTGGTTTGGAAGGGACCTCAGGATCATGAAGTTCCAACCCCCCTGCCACAGGTAGGACTGCCAGCCACTACGTCAAGTATTGGATCAGATTGCCCAGGATCATGTCCAGCCTGGCCTTGAACACCTCCAGAGATGGGGCATCCATAACCTCTATGGGCAGCCTGTTCAGCACCTCATCGGTCTCTCAGTAAAGAACTTCCTGCTGACATCCAATCTAAATCTTCCTTCCTGTAGTTTAAAACTATTCCCCCTTGTCCTATCTCTGTCTACCCATGTAAAAAGTTGATTTCCCTCATGTTTATAGACTCTCTTTAAAAATTGCAAGGCTGCAGTGAGGTCTTCCCACAGCCTTCCCTTCTCTAGCTCTTCTCTATCTTCATAGGAAAGGTGTTCAGCCCTCTGAGCATCTTTGTAGCCCTTCAGTGGACCCTCTCCAAAAACTCCACATCTTTCCTGAGTTGGGGCCCCAGACCTGGACGTAATACTCCAGATGAGGCTTATGAGGGAGAGTAGAAGGGGGCAATTGCCTCCCTTTCCTTGCTGGCCACCCTTCTTCTGATGGAATTTGGGATACAATTAACCTTCTAGGCTGCAAGTGCACACTACTGGCACATGTTCAGTTCTTCATTAACCAAGATCCCTTGGTCCTTCTCAGCAGGGCTACTCTCAAGTTCTTTTCCCATTTTGTATATGCATCTGGGATTGTCTCAACCCGAGTGCAAAACCTTGCACTTTGCTTTGTTGAACCTTTAGATTCAGGTGGGGTCGCCTTTTGGGTTTATGAAGGTCCCACTGGATGCCATCCTCTCCTTCTGCTGTATCAACTGCACCACTCAGCTTGAGGTCATCAGCAAATTTGCTGAGGGTGCACTCGATCCCATCATCTGTATCTCTGATAATGATCTGAGAGTACCCTTTAAGATAAAGATCTTAAAGGTCCCAAGACAGATCCCTTGGATGCACTACTTGTCACTGGCTTCCCCCTGGACAGAGCCATCGACCAGTACCCTCTGACTGCAATATTCCAACTAATTCCTTTTGCATCGAATAGTCCCTCCTTCAAGTCCATATCTCTCCCACATAGAGACAAGATGTGGTGGGGGATCATGTCAAAGACCATGCAGAATTCCAGGTGGATGACACAGTTGCCTTCCCTTTGTCCACCAGTGCTGTTACTCCATCATAGAAGGCCACTGGATTGGTCAGGCACAATCTTCCCTCAGTGAAACAGTGCCTATTGTCACAAATGATGTGCTCATAATTTAAACTATGACGTATGTATTACAGGTCATCCAAGTTCTATTTAATGTTTTTGTTCTTGAAGCAGATAGCATCACTGGCTAATAGCAACAAAGTCTGAATTCAATTCCTCTGCTCGTTGCTGTAAGCTGGGTTCAGCTCAGTCAGTGTCTCACCAACTGCCATGCTGCAAACAGTGCCCAGAGACAGCCCAGGTTTCTCAGCACTGTGGTTCCTGCGCGAACTTCAGGTGCTGCAAGTGCTTCAGATGTTGCCTGACAGCCTCGCCTTCAAACCACGTCCTTTCCTTCCAGAGGTCAGAGCTGCAGCTTCCCTGTGGCCTCTATGCTTGGCATTCGTTCAAATCCATGAATGAACCACAGGCGTTCCTGGCCCAGCTCCTGCACGGCCTGTATTCATGGCCCTCAGTTCTCCATAAGCACCAGGCCAGCAGTGAGTATGCAACCCCAACAAGAGGCACATGAGAGACTCAGGTTTGGGTATACACTACTGGATTCTGCTTAAACTTCACTCTCTGTCAAATAAACATTGTGGAGCCTCCTGCTACACGTGGTGCCACACTGCATCCTCAGCTTCCAGCGCTGCTGCTGACTCCCCTCTTGTTTTGTCCTGAGATCAATAAAAGCTTCCATTCATGGGTGACTTGAGCCTCAATGAGTGAATAGATGCAAAGTAGCCAAACCCATGAGTCAAGCTTCTTGTCTCTCTCCAGCAGTAGGACCGCATGTGGGACGTGCTTGGCCTCAACCCTGATGGCTGTAGGTGCTTGGGGAGCTCAGCAGGGGAGAAGGGTGGGCAAACCAGCAGGACCTGAGCCAGGTGCTTCAGAAGAGCTGCTGGAAAAAGTGCTGACATTTCATTCCTGACAGCTTTGTACCTGGAGCCAGATCTTAGCATGGTGTAACCTCCGCTGCCAAGAATTTTGGCATTCATTTGGTGTATGGGAGTAATTCAGAGTAGGTGGAGATGGTGAGAGGAATGAGCCCAGATGAATTTTAAAATGCTTTTCAGTGAAATTTTGCTATAGAGCCAGATGATCTAGAGAGATCAAGCTCTGATGATTAAATTCCATGTTTAAATAAGTAAACATATTAGAATCCTTTAGCACTAAATCATGGTGACATTATATTAGGCCCTGAAAAGATGATTGAAAAATTACTCATTTAGCAATATTCTAGAAATTATTTTATGTGCCTGCCTTTAATATCCTCTGACATGTACTTTTAAAGTGATTTATCTGTGCATTCATAGGCATCTTCTTTGCTTGGAATACAGCAGAACCAGGTCTTTGATACTTAGATCCGCATAATTGTTCTTGGAATTTTTCTCTGGATGAAGCTTTTGGCACTGCTGATACTTTATGTGAAACAACCCTGAATCTGGATCTCATTCATTACAGATCTTGAAAAGAAATGTCTTGGCTTTCAGATTGGGACATGGAACTCTTTAAATGATGAATTTGAACTATAAATGTGCATGTACATTTCAGTATGCATTCCTTAAATACGCAGAACTTATGTAAGCATCAGATTTGTATATTATAGGTAAGTGAAAATTTTAATGTTTTGCAGGCAATGGAATATGCGCCTTCATATTAAGCTGGGTTTGTATAGGGTAATATTTGACAAATAAATATATTTCGTTCAATTCTGTTTTGGTTATGAATAGAAATCAAAAGTGATCCTGTGCATTCAGTTCTGTCAGCTCACTTCTGCTGTTTTTCCTGTGTGTTGTACCGGGGTGTTCAGCAGTTGTACTGGGTTCAGCAGTACCCAGTACTCTTACAGGGAATGCTGGGCTCCTACAGTGAGCTGGGATCCTTGGGATCCTGGCACCTGGGCTAAGAGCTCTGCAAACGTAAAGCACAACAGCCTCTCCGCCTGTTCGCAAATTACCACAGTGCAGCAGCAATGTAATAGCTTTTCTGTCTCTGATCTGGATGTTTCTAATTCTGTAAAGGTGTTTATGAGCTGTGACTCATCCCACTGCACAGCAGCGTAACTACTTGTAGTGTGTAGCATTTAACTCATCCATCTATCACTTCAGGTTCAGGTTTATCACTGCAGTGGGAGGGGTTCCTGGAGCCAATGCTGTGGATGCGCCACTGGGTGGAATGGAGTGCAGTACTGGGTTGTACTAAAGCAATGCAGCTTATAGGAGCAGAGCCTGGCAATTTCCAACTCAGAACCTTTTATGCTGGCTTTTGTCTCAGGCTGACCTATGGCATCAGCACTTGAGGACAAGAGGTGAATTCAGTCTCATGTCTGCGCTGCCTAATGCCTGGCCTCTGCCGAGTGTACCATGACTGAAGCCAGCGGTGGTCATGTGTTTGCCTCAGACTATCATAAATTGCCTTTATTAATGGCAGATCATATCAATTTCAGCCAAGTCTTTATCAGTGCTTAGGCCAGACACCAGATAAACAGTTGGCCTCAGTCCTGGCCTCTAATAAAACTGTACATGAAACTGGATCTCAGCTTTCCTCTTTGAGCACATGCTTAAGCAGTGAGCTGTTTGCTTGGTGCTGTAAGCTGGCAGTGCTCCTCAGCCCTGCTGCCCTGGCTCTCCTGAGCTCTACAGTTGGGGTTGCACCACACTTATTTACACCCCCAGGGCTTGGCTGTGCCCCACATTGCATGTTTTAAGGCAAGCTTCTCTCAACATCTGTTCTTTGATTTCCCTGCGTGTGACCAGAGGCACCAGAAGAAATCTACAGTGGGGAAGCAATTCCCAGCTGTACTGTGTTCACTCCAGTGGGGCTTTGCCCAGCTATGTCTGCCAGCCTTGGTGTCTGGCAGGCAGAGTCCTGATGGCACACATGGCACAGTGCTGATGGCACACATGGCACAGTGGCACATGGCACAGTGCTGTGTAGATGGATGTGTTTCAAAATGCCCACGTTCAGTGGGAGGGATTTTTTCAGGTGATCTGACCATGTGGTTGAGTCCAACTACAACACTGTTTTCTGTTCCATGTCTATGTTTTACCTTGGTTGCAAATGAGCAGGTTTCTATCAGAGTTATGGATTTGCTTTTATTGAAGAAATTCTTTGGCTTAGCCTGGATGGATGATGTACAACTGTCAGGGAACCCAAACTGTGCAGTACTGGTGTACTGAGCACATCTGCACAAAGGTTGTGTCAGGACCTTGCATGAACAGCACAGTCATGTTGGGGATTTTCTCCTTTCCAGTTAAGGTGTCACAGACATTTCAATTTTATTACACCCAAGTGAAAAAGCTATCTAAGCCTTGAAGAAATATTAAGTATTATGAGAAAAATTTTAAAACAGAGACACGTAGCACCAAAAACTTGACCTCTCTTTCCCCCTTTTGTATCACACAGCATCAGTTGTGCTTCTTCCTCTGTAGTGCCAGCGCTGAGCATAGGATCTGGTCTGCTTTCCAAGAGAAGGATATAGTCATGGCAAAGAATACGTAGTCTGCAATGATAAGAGTGCAGTATGTCCTGAGCGATTGTCATGGCACCACCTCGATGTTGCATCCAGGAGGTGCTACAGGTACCTCTCCCCTTGCTCCTGCACTGCTCCCGCTCTGCTCAGGGCTGCCTGAGCAAGAGGTCTTGCTGCTGCAAGTAGGGCGGGGGTTTCTCTTTGTCCTTGGCTTGGGTTTGCTTGTTTGTCTTACGGAAATGATTAAGTTTTTAATGCACAAGGAAAGGGAAACGTTTCCTACAGAAAGTACTAATGAGCAGAGTATTTCATTTGCTTCTGGAAATTTGTAGTTTTTAAATTTTATATATGTAAGGGAATTTTTCTTATCTCAGGGACTTCTGGAGGACATTTCAACCTTAAAATATGAATTTCCTTTTTAGTGATGTTTAACATATATTGAAAAGAAAAAGGCTAGGGTATATGTATGAACAGCAGTGTCGTACCCTGAAGCACACATCCCCTTTTGACCATGTGAGTCAGTCCATGTGTAGCTGAGAAGGTAATACAGGATTTTCTGTACCTGACACCTTTTGCAGATGTGGTGCTGGAGCTTCCAGCTCATACTGCCATCTCTTTGGTGGAGAAAAATAAGCAATAGGAACAAAAAGATAGAGGGCATTCTGTAAGCAACGAGCACCATGCTGCAAGAATGTGGATAGCAGTGTGTCTTATATTTGCTTTAGACGTTACTTTCAGTCATATGCGGAGTCCTTATCTCAGTCTGTGTTCACAACTCAAAAGCAGGAGTTGAACATTCCTATGTATGAGGTTTGTTCCATTCCAGATAGCAGCATCATGAGGGCTGCTCATCTTCTGCAATACAGGAAAACAGTCAAGGTGAGGCTCCTGAAAACTGGCGTTAAGTGGAGATACGCAGCTGACTCAGCTCGGTTACTGAAAACACCCAGCAAGTTTGATCCCTCTTGTCTTTTCCAGTGTACAGAACGTGTCTGAGGAACAAAGAGAAAGTTGCTGCCCTCATAGGCAGGGGCACTTTGGTTGCAAAGAATGTGACTTCTTCATCCCTGTCCAACATATTTTGATAAGATGAGAGACATTGTGACCCTGGGCTTCGTGCTGCTTGGGGCTGCTACTCAGTGCTCTCAAAATACCCTGAGGTTATCTGCCAAGACGAGGAGCTTTGTATTCTGCACCTCAGAGCTGGGCTACCACCCTCTGCTTGCTCTGATCAGCTCTCTTAAGAATTCCGGTGTCACAACCCTAGCACATTGGATGGAGAAAATGAGAGCACTTTGTACTCTAAATTTACAATGCAGCAGGGTACAGCCGGCTTTAAGCAGGACAGGGACCAGAAAAACAAGGCTGCGAGGCAACTGAGTTTGACCAGTTCTTGATGGCCAAATGCTACTTGCTGTATTTAACCATTGTGGCTGCTGCAGACATGGAATAAGGCACAGCTCTGCATGAGTTCTGGCCCACCAGCAGCACTCCTGCCTCCAGCTGGCAATGCCTCACTGCGGGGCGCATTCTTGCTCAGCCTGCAGGGGAACTCGCTGCCCTCCTTGTGCCTTGCCAGGTGTTATTTCTGATCCCTTTTTGCACACAGTTCCATTGCAGCGTGGTGCAGTTATCCTGGAAGTGATGGGTTACCTGCAGCAAGGGCCCTGTTTCAGGCTGCTTTTTTCATCAGTAGTTTCCCTGTTCAGATGGAGAACATTTTGCTGTAGTTGGCTCTGAATGCCAGCAACACAGCAATATCAGTTTAGACCCTATCAAAAATCTTAAAAATGAGAGTTATCATGTGGCTTTGCATGGCTCCAGATATCTACAGGCTGCGGTGTTGTGTTTGCTGCCTTTAAAGATTATGGTGCTTCTCCTCTTTCAAGGGATGGCAATTTACAAAAATCCTTCAGATAGTGTTGCAATCTGAGGAAACAGAGTTCTACAGTTCAAGTTGTTAGCATATTTTTATTAAGTAACTCATTCTTACGATGATGAGAACATACAGTGCATTTACTTTTTCTCCAGGCTGAAAGCATAGTTTCATTTCTGGAGAACAGAACTCTGTCAGACCTGCTGCTTGCAAGCTGTGGAAAGGAGGGAGGGAGAAAAATTTGCCATTGACTAATTTAAGGGGTCTTCTAATTGTCTCCAACATTCAAACAAGCTTCTTTTCATACATCTATTAGGCCCTTTTCTGTGCTAAATGGGTCCATTAAATGGTTTTCCAGGTCTTACACTGGCCAGACAGCTATTAATGGGAGTTTAGCCTCTGAAAGAAATGGAGCATCAGTTCTTCTGCCAGGTGAAATATATCATTCAACAAAAGCTAAACCCTTATTCAGAGAATCTAACAAGATAATGTAAACAAGGGCATAAAGCTTCTCAAATCCTGCTGAGCTGTTTTTGCAGAAGTAATGTCTTTTACAGCACTAAAGCAAGTTCCATGGGAAAGCAAGCTGGGAAGTGCATGAGGGCAGCTGCCTCCTCTGGGAGGTAGGGCTGGGGCTGCCATAGCCTGGGTAGCCTTAATGCATGCTGTGTTGTAAAGCTGTCCCAAGATACTGGTGCATTACTTGGCCAAAAATACGGAATGGGTGAAGCGTATTTGCAAAGACACCAGTGACAAATATCCTCAAAAAAAATCTTAAAATTGACTAGGATTGTCAAGATTGTAACTTCTTTGGTTGTGACCAGGTGCTGATTTCCAGCAGGTTGATTCTCACTACCGTGTCTTAGTATGTCCTACAGTAGAAATTATGAATTAGATGCAATTTTCTTTTCTGCAGAAAATAGCAGAATAATTTCGATTTTCCAGAAAAATAGAAATAGTTTAATAGTGACATGATGGGGAAAAGTGGGACAACAGTTTAGTTTTTATCATGAAAAATATTTATTTTGTCATTTCTTTGGGGGGGAGGGGGAAAAAAAAAGACAGTAGCTAACTTCATATTTTTAAAGACTTTTTTCCCCTATTATTTTTGGCTCCTGTTTTTCAAATACAAAATACCAGACCCCCCCAAAAAAAAACAAAAAACCAAACCCAACCATCCCAGAAACATCTAGCTTAAGAAGTAAATGATCTTTGAAAGCACTACTGCTAGTGGCTTTGTAAAAAGGAAACAAACAACACCAGTGTGATTTGATTAGAAGATGCCACCAGGCTGCTGTCCTGCCCCCAGCTGTGAGGGGTGCAAGGGTGCTGGTTCCAAGCAGGGCATGCAGATGTGTAATGGGGAGAGAATTCCCATCCGTGTGTGACTGCTGCAATGTGAATCACTGGGGGCAGCCCACAGTTGGTTAACACATATAGTGCTCACTTGCATTCCCATCAGGTTGCTTCTTTTTTGTCTGCCTCTATCAAAACAGACTAGATACAGAAAAAGATTTTTTTTCTAGCGGTTTAGAAGACAAGAATGTGCTGTGTCAGAGGGAGAGACGTTCAAGGTCAAGCTGAATGGACTCTGAGCAACCTGATAGAGCTGCAGATGTCCTTGATCATTGCAGGGGAGTTGGACTAGATGGCCTTAAGGGTCCCTTCCAGCTCAAATGATTTTGTGGTTCTGTTTCTTAGTTGCTTTCTACGATTCTGTGAAAGGCAAACTTCCATGGACAAATAGTTGCTAAAGGCAAATGAGAGTATTTCCTCTTCAGCTAACACCTGAAGCACATTGTTTGCCCAAGGATAAGCTGGGCTCTTGTCTATCTGCATGTCTTCCTCCCCTCCTGTGCTCCTAAAGAGGAGGTGGCTGGCACAGCAAGGAAAACTGTTGTTCTGAAGTGAGTATGGTTTATTAGATCCACTAGTAGAGGTGTCCTCTCATGGCTGTCTCTCACTGAGTGGCATCTCGGGCTCTTCTCTATGGCCTGTGCTGCACCCATGCATTGCTGAACCCAACAGCAGCCTGTAAACGATAGCTGCTGCTCTGCTTGGGATTCCCTCTGTGCAGAACATACCACAGTACGTTCATCCTCTTCACTCATCCTTTTCCTGTGTTGTTTTTTGCCACACTGCCCATAGCGTGATAGGGAGAGACCATCCTGCTGCTCTCCAGGTGCTGGGGCCAGGCCTGGGCAGGGCAGGCTGAGGGAAAGGAGGGCAGTGAGGGCTTTAGGGTGGATGTGCCCCTTCAGCTCTTGTCTCCTTGCTGGCGGGGTGATTCACATCAGTGCTCAACCACAGGCTTACAGAGCTTCACAGAATGTTTGCATTTTAAGAGGAATGGGAGGCTGAATGAAAAGCTGAGTCAGGATTTAAAGAAGAAAGTATACATGTGCTCCTTCCCTTTATCGCCTATGGATTTGTCAGAAAGTGAATTTCTCAAGCACAAAGGTTTCTGTTCCTCTCCAGGAAAAGCTTAATTCACTGTACCAGAAAGATGTTCACTTGAAATGCTTCTGATGTTCTCACAGTGCCATTCATTAGTAGAGATGGGCTGGTTTCTTGCTATTTATATTTGATTTTTATTTGGAAACGGTAAGAGGAAAAATGTGCCCACTGTGAACATTTGGTTCACACAGATCTGTGTATTATTTCAGCTGGAAAAGTGCCTTATGAATTCACTGTGGCTCTCCCAGATGAAAATCTGCACTGGTGTGTGTGCCCCATGAATCAGGAGCTGGCATCCTTTCTGCAGGAAGCACCACATCGAGTTGCTGGGCATATTGTGTTTGTTTGCTGACTTTTTTTACTGACTGCAATAGGAGAGGCCACCCAGTGTGCTGGGCAGCCTCGACAAGCTTATAAAAACGTGTGAAACAGATTTGCTTATTCCCTGAATCAAATCAAACAAAGCAGCGATCACATAACCACACTTTTGTAAAAGCTTGTAAGTGGTGTTTAGAGATGGGCACTGTGAAGAAATCAGCGCTGTTAGCCAGCTCTGCACCCTGTCAGCTCCAGCAACACGGCTTTCTGCTTTCTCATCTGGGTCTCTCTGCCTGTCTCTACTGCTGGTTTCTCTCCTTAGGACTGTGCTCTGCACTGCTCCTGGTGTCACACTGTGTGGCAGCACAGAAGGGTGGTCTGTGCCATGGGAATGGTGCAGGGTTTCCGCAGCCCCCATTTTTCCCGGTGGCACCACAAGCAGCAGCAATGTGGCTGGGCTGGGATGCAGGCACAAGGTGCTGTGGCACTGCTTTGAGGTCCCACTGTGCTGTTTTTGTGAGGAGTCAGAAGGATCACGTGTGCTTGGGCCTGGATCAAAGATCTGCTTGCTTCTCTCGGGAGCATGGAGGGGTTTTGCGTGGGAAAAAGGGGTCACAGCCTCCACAGTTCTCCTTCAGCTGCTGGAGAAGGAAGAGGGAACACAAGAATGAAAAGAAGCGCAGTAACTAACTACCCTTCTACTATCTCTCTTTTGTGTAAAAAGCTTAACCTGATGTGTGCTGTCTTCTCCACCTCTGTTGTCCACTGCGCCCCAGTAAGTGGAAGGGAGACAGTGGGTGTGCAGACTGCAGAAGGAGCCCATGGGGCATTCCCTGGGCATGAGGACAGAGGAGCCTGAGACTTCAGAGGAGGTGAGGGATGGAAGAAGGGGCGAGGAGCTGCTGTGTTGGCTGTGGGGCGAGGGGGAGGAGCCAAGAGGGGAGATCAATGGCTGGTGGCTGCCTGGAGGTGGGTGGTGGGCAGGGGACACCTGCAGCCCTGAGGGACTCGGTGTCCCCTTGCTGTTGGGCAGCTGGCCCCAAAGGTTTGTTTCTGCTCCTGCCAAAGGGCAGACATGGTTTGAGTCGAGTTGAGACACCTGGTGCAGGTACCAGGGTATCAGAGAAAAACTGAAGGCAGTACAAAAAATTGCCAAAATATTTCCATATGTTTCCAGTAGGTTTCGCAGGCCATTCTGAGTATTACACTTATAGATGTGGTTATGCTGTTCCCAGACACCGACCTGACTGGAGTAGCAGGAGCTGAACATGCCTGCAAGGCTCCAGCTGCCTTCTGACCACAGTGTGGGAGGTGAGTGGGCACCATCCTTCCTTCCTGAGAACCTCCCTGTGCCCCACATCCGCTGAGAAGTCCTGTGAGGGTTTGGTTTTGGGCCTCAGCCCTTGCTTCTCCTTTTGGGGTCTGATGCATGGGGCGTGTGTTGACTTGAGTATTATCAGATGGATATTTTGGGCATGGATGTTTTCTGTAGTTGCTTGTGAAGTCTGTATCAGTAGAACTACCTGAGTGGGGAGAGTAATAACCGCTTTAATCTTTCCTGCTACCGATGAGAGGGCAGAGAACTGGGTCACAGCTGTAGCTTGTGAAGAATGACCAGGTAGTTACAGAGAGACTAGGGGAATAATAAGCAGCATGGATTTGTCACCCAGCCTCAGAGCAGGACACCTGGAAAATGCTGCAACACAAACATCAGGGAGTTCATACACATAGCGAAAGATTTCCTGACCTTAGCTAGCCTTTCATACTCACCACACCTCTTCGTGTAAAAGCCATCATGGCAGCCCTCTGCCCGTGCCGAGAGGTCTGTCTGTCCCCTGCTAATGCTCTGCAAGAACACACACTCTGTTTGCTGCTAGATTGTGTTCTCTTGGGTCACTACCACCGAAGGAAAACAAATCTGTTTACAAGAAACAAACAGCTTTGCGTAAACTACAGCTATGAGCTGCCAAGTGCATGTTCTTCCAGCACAGAAATGCATATTTCCCCACCATAAAGAGCTCAGTACAGCGCCAGGGGTGTGTGGCTATGAGATCATGTCACTCGGGACTAGGAAGCACCAGACTGTGCCCTATGTCTTACAAATACAGATGTGTGATGATTATCTCATGATAACCATCAGAATTCCTGATGTATTTTTACTTCTAATAATGCATCCTTCTGAAGTTTCTCAGTTGGGATCACACTGCTCAGAGCCGGAGCAAACTGCTGTGCTCAGTGCCTGCTCTGCTGAGCAGTGACCAGGATCCTGGTGCTGCACATGCCGTGGGAAGAAGTGGCTGTGATGAGTTCCTGAACTCCAGCAATGTGTGGAACCAGGAATTCAGATAATTTCCAGTTGGGATGATAGATAGTAATGCGTAAACCACTGACATCACTAAATACGGTTGCAAGAGATTAGATAAGAATACCCTCATTGTCAACCACATTCCTTCTTCTGTTACCAGATGATTACTGTTCTGTCTGTGTGTTTCTTCTTTATATATGTTCATCGTCTCGAGTCTAGGAAGGCTGCAGCTGCAGCAGAAGCACATGGGAAAATGACTCACCTCCCATGGGCTAGACATGGATTTTCAACCCAGCAAAGCACAGGAAAAATGACATGAAGGTGGAGCGTTGTGCTACTCGAGGAACAAAATGTCATGGCAAATAACTGCTTCGAGTCTGGTCTATTCTTTAACAGGCTTGCAGGCTGTGAAGTAAGTGAAGAAAATGTGCTTATTGTTTCATTATATAAGGTCAAGTTTACTAAACACCTAAAGGTCGCTGTGGTTAGAGTTGATCCATGCTCTGTTCTGCAGTAAGTTTTAAGAGGTTGTTAGAGAGTAGCTTTTCCCTTATGCTTCTTATAAATTCCTATGCTCTCTCCACTGAGATGGACGAAATCCCATGCAGACCCACCAGCACTTCTTGCAGTGCCAGCACAGGAATTGCAGTGTCCTGCAGGAAGGACCTCTGCCAATTGGTTTTGTACTGTTTGTGGCAGTGTGTGACTCAGGTCCTGGCTACAGGAAGGCATTTTTCCACTACAGTTTGAGTAGCATTTGGGTGGTATATCCAGAATCTTCTGAAACAAAGCTTACTTCAAGGATTGCTTCAATCTGTCTCAAGTATTTTTAGGCTTCCAAAAAGTCCCCAGTGTGACACTGGTATGTGGTGGGGCCTCTGAAGCATCCCTATGTCCTCATAGTTTTAGACTAGGCTTGGGAAACAAGCATCTCTCAGCTGAGGACCCTTGCAGCCAGCAGGTGGGCTGCCTTCTGCCTTTTGTTTGCATAGCTGCAAGGCAGGAAGGAGGCAATGGCAGTGGTTTTAGTCTCCAGCCACCTTCCAGGCCCTGTCCTACAGGAGCTTTGCAGCTTCACCCTGTGGAAATCTCACACAGAAAACCCCGTGCACCTGCACAGTTCAGAAATAATCCAAAATCACTGCCCACTTTCCAGAAATCTGACTGTGCATGTCTGCATGCCTGTGCGTGCCAAGTTCCAGCTCAAGGCAAGTTTTTGCACCTAACTTACAGCCCCCTGAAATAACTATATGGTGGAAGCAGTGACATAACTTTCAAGCAATGTTAACACACCGCTATCATGCGAGCGGTCTGTGATGCTTTTACAAGGTGTGTGTGCACCAGGAGGTGTCCCCAAGGCCATGGTGCCTGGTGAGACCCTGTGGACGGGGGCTGGGTGGCTGCAGGACAGAAGGGCTGAAGGGGAGAAAGCAAAAATGGTTGGACTAGATGAGCTTAGAGGCCTTTTCCAACCTTAACGATTCTGTGATTCTATGAAAACCATTCTGTAGAGCTGCTATTGAGAAGCTTCAGATAAGCTCAAGTCAGATCTCTTACCTGCCAAAGATTGTCTTTAGCAAAGGGAGAGGGGAGATTGCTCTGTTCAGTGCATGGACCTCTGGCTTCAGAGTGCAGCAATTGCAGCGTTCTTGCTGCCAAGGCTACAAAATGTTCCTGGACTGGCTCAGGTGTGCTTAGGGGAACCTGAGAACCGTTTAAAGCAGCCAGGTACTGCTGGAGCAGCCCCAGGTACCACAGATTTTAACTAAAATGTAAAACTGGGCCTGTTGCAGTCTTGCCTTATTACTTACTATCAAGAGGAGAAAATGTTTCATTAACATATGATTTCTAAATGTGCAGTTGTAGTTAAAGATGGGTTAATGACAAGAAGGGGTGCTTTTTGGCTAATTGGTTGCTAATTGATATATAGACAGCATTCAGCAACCCATTTGCATGGCAGAATTTGTAAGGATGAGGTGCTATTTCAAAGCTGAAATGCCTTTGAGCATTGAGTAATTCTGAAATTATCCAAGAATATATGTGCCTTTTTAAAAGCTCTTTGTTGTTCCCATTGCACTTATCACTGGCGTGTTGGAAGGCAAGCTGTTTCACAATGTTTTTTTAGTTACTCAGTGTTTTAAACTGACTGATGTGGTAACGCTGAACCAAACACCAGCATGAGCAAAAGGGCAGCTTTGGTGATAGCTACGCTTCTGCATTGTATCGCTACACAAACTGTTGACTCCACAAACACACACAAACATACTACAAGTCCAGTGATACATCTGCAACAAACATCTAATTTATTACCAAACATGTGAACAGAGGAATTAAGAAGTGTATTTTTGGAGACTCTCAAGAAAAAGGTGTCTCAAAACAGCAAGAGTAACAAGTCCAAACCCTAGAATCATAGGACAGTATGAGTTGGAAGGGTCCTCAAAGCCCATCCATCCCCAACCCCTGCCATGGGCTGGCTGCCCCCACCAGCTCAGGCTGCACAGGGCCCCATCCAGCCTGGCATTAGGTACCTCCAGGGATGGGGCACCCACAGCTCTCTGGGCAGCTGTGACAGTGCTTCACTTTCCTCTGAGTAAAGAACTGCATAAGTGGTTCATCCACCAAATCTATTTCTCTCCAACTTAGAGACAAGGACGTTGCATCAGACACTGTCAAATGCTTTGCATGTGTCCAGGTGGATATGTAATATGCAGGGTGATAGGAGGAAACAAGAGCCCAGTTTTGAAATGTGAATCAAACTGTATATTTCAAAGCTTAGCTGAGTCTCAAGTGCCATCCTGCATGGCTTCTTCTCAACTGCTGCTTTGCCTTTTAGATCAGACGTGCAACCTGTGGAAATGGAAATAGACAGCAGCAACCCCCACAGTGTTCTGGCCTTGGGTATCATCATTTAACTTCTATAATATTTTAATATTAAAGACAAGGAGCACCTGCAAACTTTGTTTGAAAGTTTCACATTAACCGAGACTGGAGTACTGTCTGAATCCAATTTATTATTTTCTAATTGCTACTGTTAATTAGAATGGCGAGGTATAAAATTGCCTGAGTAGATTCATGAATAATGTATTACTTTTTATTAATTCAATTTTTTATTTTTTTTTCAAACTGAAATTTGCTAATTGAATGCAAACAGCTAATTAGAGAAAGGTGCTAGTGCCAGCCAGAACTTGATGGGGTTCTGAACATACCTGCTTTTGCCCTAAGTGTAGGACTGAGATTTGAGTAGGGATGTTGATCCTGCCTTAGGATGCTCAGTTGAAGTTATTAATCCTGTGCTGCAGCACTTCTCTGTGTGGTGCTCGTGCTGCTGTGGCTGTGCAGACTGTGAGCAGGGACTGGCTGCCCCATGCTGTCCTCACAGCACATGCTGGGTAGCTGACCTCAAGCAGAGACTAAGGAAGCCAGGAACAGAATCACAGAATCATTAAGGTTGGAAAAAGAACTCTGAGATCATCTAGTGCTACCATCCACCTATCATCAATATTGCCCACTAAACCACATCCCTCGGTGCTGCATCTACATGTTTCTTGAACAGCTTGAGGGACAGTGACCCCACTACATCCCTGGGCAGCCCATTCCAGTGCCCAGATGCTTTTGGAGAAGTTGTTTTTCCTAATACCAACTCTGAACCTACCCTGGTGCAACCTGAGGCCATTCTCTCTTGTCCTACCCGCGTTACCTGGGAGAAGAAGCAGACTCCCAGCTCACCACAACCTCCTTTCAGACAGTTGTAGGGAGCACGTGGTTCTTGGGGAGTCAGGAACAGTACATGGGTGAAAGCAACTGCCTCCAAGTGGTAAGAAACAAAAGTGAGTGCCATATGTATGGTTTTTGTGTTTTGTTGGTTTTTTTTTTCCACCTAAAGCCAAGTGTATTTTAGTGAACCTCTAGAGAGCTCACTGCTATAGAAGAACTCAAACTCTTGTCACAGTGTTGTCTGGACCAGGTTTTTGCACGTATGTTGGCACAAAACTCTGCTTAAGAACAGTTGTACTTGAAACAAGCCTTGCATCTTTTATTGCAGATCTTAGGACATGTTTACTTAAGTCTCACCATATGGGGAATTCAAAGTACTGTGCACGTGTATTTACTGTGCACGTGTTATTACATTTGCTCTTTTAACTCCATTTCCCTTATGGCTTCACTGTCTGCAGTTCTGCTAGCAGTTCATGTTTGTTTTTTTTTTCTGCATAATGCAGTATATCTGGTCATCATTTTCTAAATTTATTTTAAAACAGAAATCTACTAAGTGTCAACACGCAGAGCCATATGTACTGGTGTGTGTTGCATTTATACAAGATACACAGTATGTCCTGGTATGCTTTGTGCTATTTCCTTCTCAGGTGAAGTAGATCAGCTCCTTTAGCAGGTGAGAAGTATAAGAGAAGCAAAACAGACACTGGGGTTTTTCACACAGGTCCGCCTTGCTTCCCTCAGAACCAGTAAGACTTGACTACTACAGTTCATTATTATGGGCCTTGGCCTCCATCCTTCCATGCTGCATTGGCTTCTACCTTGCTTTGTCCCCTGGTCTTCCTGAGCAGTATCTCCATCTCTGTTGTTTCACTGTCTCCTTTGCACCCCTCCTGAAGACTCTCGCTTACAGTCTTGCAGTCAGCCACTATTAGCAGTGCAAAACTTCAACCTGAAAACTGAAAGAACTAGAAATAACAAAACAGCTCTAGACAGGGGATCCTTAAGTTATCTCATAGCACACAGACAGGTGGCTGTGGTTGCTTTGTTTGGCTGCCCACCTCCTTGCTGGCAGTGACTGCTGTGCTCCCCAAACACAGGAGTTTAGCACCAAAGAAGCTGTGCTTGTCTTGCTGGCACACATATATCAGAGTCCCAAAGACAGCTCTCTGTGACAGGGAATTTGCAGTTCTCTTCCTTAGCACTCTTTTGGCAGTACAATAGGTAATAATGGTAGAGAGAGATATCAAAGTCTGGCTTTGTCATTTCTCATATGGCTAGAATGAAAATAATGAGGAATAATTTTATTTCTCAATATGTGAATAGGGAATATTTTATAATACCATGTGATTAATTTACTTGAAGAAAATGAAGTAGATTAATTTAACATATGTACTACTTCTTTCCCCAGCTGGTCATTTAACCAGATAGATATGCAAACCCACGATTAGAGCATCATTTCCACTGTTTATAGTAACGTTTTCTTGTGCACTGAAACTTGGCCTGGTTAGCCAAAGGCCGGTTTGTGCAACAGCTGAGCACACAAAACAAAGCTTTTAGCAGTGTCATGGAATGATAAAGCACCATCAGTGAAAGCTTGGCCTCCTCGAACCAAAAGGAATTTTGCCAAAAGCATTTTGATTTGGTCTGAAATTTCTAACAAACTTGTGTTGGTCAATTCCAAGATCTTCTCTTACTGGCTTTTAAACAGTGTCCAGAGGATGATGTTAAAATGTTGTTGTGTGATTTGTTCTGACTTGGTTGTCAAGTGGCATTCCCCTAAATGATCTTGTGAAGTCTTCGCTATTAGTTCATTCTTTAGTTTTCTCAACCATTAACATGTGAGTGGGTTAATTACAAGCTCTTGTGCTTTTACTCTTGATAGTTTAGGGGCAAAATGTTATTTGGACACGAGGTGACCCTTTCTTGGCTTCGAGGTGCCAATGGAAACGTTCTCCCTTCTGCTGCTGTTGTTTTGATGGCACTGTCCTGTCCTACAGAGGCCCATCCTCCCTGCATCACCCGAGGGGCAGCTTGCATGCAGTGAGGCTGCAGTGCCTGATCCAGTCCTATTGGATCAGTGCCAGGCTCCTCCAACGCCGGTGATCTTCCATTGCTCAGCTGAGCTATCCGTAGGCAAAGGCTCACATAGGAATTCACATTGTCAGAGGGAAGTTTATTTTCCTGTAAAGTCTGAATGCACTTTATTGGCAACAGATGGGGCCTCAGCTTGTCAGAGGCACTCTTGGCATTGACTGAACTTCCACGGTCACGTTGTGGCTGTTGAAAAGTTTTCAGAGAAGCTGCTCGATGTTTCCTCAGTAGCTGTTTTGAATTCTGTGGTAAATAATGAGCAGAGGTCTGCTGTGCTGCCATTTTTTTTTTTCATGGGGTTTTAAATGGTTTTTGTGCTAAGATGAATTTTAATAATTTCTGCAGTATGTCATTAGTCAAAATGAAGCAGAAAAAAAACAGTTATTGAACTAGACTGCTGTGATTGGAATCTATAGCTGATATATTAAAGCCCCGCTGTCATGTTTAATAATTGACTCAACCCACTGGCAATTCTGGAAAAGAAAATGAGCATTAATAATGAGTTAGCTGATCTTTATTTCTTTTCACCCCTTACTATTAGAACAATATCCTGTAGTAAATCAAGTAAAAAATACAATAATTTTATATCGTGCATACTCTGTGCTTTTCTACCTCTTCTATTCCCAACACTGCTTCTATGCAATTACTTCTCTTGTCAAAGCCTCCATTTGCTTCCTTGGTGTGCACAGGCATGAAGGGAGCCTCTATGGGATGCAAATATTATTTAAAACATCTTTGTTTTCAACTGAATCAAGGAGAAATGATCTACATTCAGACAGGCAATACTTGAAAGCACTTTCTGTGCTCTCATTGTCTTCTGATTCCCCAGCCTGCTTTGGCAAAAGTATGGATAAGAGAAACACCTAAGTGAGGTGGTAGGTATATTGCAGCTCATGAGCCTCTCTTATGAAGCTCCCAGCAATTGGATTGATAAGCTTTGGCTAAATACCACCTCCAGTTGCACTTTGGCTGAGCCTCAAAGCCATACTTGTTTGCGTCCTACGAAAGATGATGTGTGCTTGGGTAACAGTGGTCACTGGGCACAATTTGCCTTTATTATTTCCTGGTCTTCTCCCCCAGCCCCAGCTGTGCCTGGTGAGAGGTGTGGGCTGGGACTGGCTTTCCATGGTGTTTTCTGAGACGTACTGCTGCAGTCCTTGCTTAGACTGATGATTTTGAGTGTGGTAAATGGTGGGTATAGAGGTGGGACTTGTAAACAGAATTTTCTGTATGACAGCGCAATTTTTCTAGAGGTTTACTTTTAACAAGCTATTTATGGTGTGCACTAAAAATACTATGGTTTCTAGAGTCTGAGTATGAGAACTGCTCCAAAAATATTGCCTCCTATTTTATTATGGTGACCTATAGCATCAGCAGCAGGTGTTGGTGGTATGGCAGTGGAAGTTTAACCTTCCCTCTAGTTTTCCATTGCATTTTCTTGCTGACACAATGGTGTCTGAACTGCAGGTGAAGCAAAAGAGTGGAATTGAAATGGCACCCATTGACTTCATCGATGTTTTGCTTTATGGAGACCAAACAGTGGATATGAGTATAGTGAGGCAGTGGGCAGTGTTTTGGTGGTGGCAACAGTGCCACTGGTACAGACTGTTACAAGCACAGCATACAGGCTCTTCTTCATTGCTGGCAAAAATGCAAAGCTAACAATGGTGATCATATTGAAAAATAGTGTTAAAACCCACTGAAAAGCATTTGGTTGTTGTTAATAGTCTCACGTGGGATGCTCTGAGCACTTTGGCCATGGGCACAGACCTCCTGTTTCCAGGGAGATGGCTTTGGCCATGCTGTGCTGGTGGAGCTGTCAGACTCAGTCTCTCACCATTCAAAGTCCTGAGAACCTTTCTCTTCTACTTCTGGGTCTCCTGTGCAGGGACATGCTGGGGTAGCAATGCAGAAACGCAGTGCGGGGTTTGCAGCTTCAGGAGAGACAAGCTGAGCATGCTCCCAGAGCCACAGCCCCTGCTCTGCAATCATCAGCGAAGGGAGCGAGTTCATCAGTTCTCTGAAGGGCATTGAGCTGTAGCTCTGTTTCAGATTTTCCCAAGGAAATCTCTCTCCATGAGAGGCTGCCCTGGGGTCAGCTTCCTGTTAGCACAAGGGCAACAGGAAAACGTCTTCCAGCGCTCACCTTCCATGCCTGTAATAAATGGAGTGATGAAATCCACGGAAAGCCCCTGTGGAAGTCCTTTGAGAAGTTTGAGAAAGGAAGGACAAAATAACTCCCTGAACGTACTAACTGGTTGTAGGGCTGACAGAAGAATTTGTGGATGGATGTGGGGGATGTGCAGGGATGTGAAGAAGGTATCAAGGTATCCTTAGAAGGACCGGAATAAATGTTACTTTTCTGTACAACTCCCTTTATAGTGAAGCTAGCTATATTAATATCCCTAACAGTTTGAAACAAGTAAATGACTCAGTGCATTGGAGGATATTTACTCGCTAAAGTTTCTTTAGATAAAGCCCCCTGATACTATGTTATCTGACACTTCTTGCTTTTCTATATTCAACAGGATCCAAAGTACAAGCCTTTACTCAGGGAACCATTGCCAAGGAGATGATTATTCATTAACGGTGGGTAAGGAAAAATTGGCTTAGAAAAATCTCACATCTCTGGGGGGAGTCTCTGTGTTAATTTTCTGTCAAACTCCTCTTGGTATTCTGTGTAAGCATTACTCCAAATTAATAATGCAAAATAACTAGAAAGTTGCAGAAACCCCAAGGAGAACGTTGCATTCTTTTTTAGCCAAAATGAGCTTAATTAATATTGTTTGATGCATCCATTTGCCCCCGAAATCTGCTGAACTATTTCTGGCACAGGTACCTGAATAATTGCTTCACTGTGCACTTTATATAAAAAATATAAAGGACGTTTTATCTCTCAATTAGAATTGGTGGAATAGTACTTGCAAATAGGGTGTTTGATTAATTTTCACTATCATTACTGAGTATGTTTCTTATGAATAAATGCCTTCATTAAGAAATCAATTTTATAGAATATAAATACATTTTTGGGAGGTACTTCCACCACTCACTGAAGTAATTGTTCTTGAACATTTCTACTCCTTAAGCCAGCTGTATTCTATTAAGAAAGATACGATCCATAGTTCAGAGAAAGACTGTATATTTTTAAAGCCCGCAAGGAAAACTTCTCTCATATCAAAATTTTTTCTATAGATATAATCTTTGACCTGGAAGCCCTGTGCTCTGAGCACAGTCTGTGAAGCAACAGGGCCCTGGGGACAGCCACATATGTGTTTGAAGCCCAGCGCTGCAGGGAGGTGAGGGGTGCTGACACCAGGTTTTGAATGGGCTGAGTGGTTTAAAGTAATTGTTCTGATCTGCAGGGCCGCATTAAGGTGCCTTCAAGTGTTGCAGAACTTGAACACATCCCTTTCTGTGGGGTAATCATGGAAACCTGGGCTATGCAGAAACACAGAAGAGCTGGTGCTGTGGTTTCTGCCTATCCCAGGGCTAAATTTCATCTTGCTCTTATATTCACATTCATGGTAGAACTGTACAAATTAATGACTGTTAAGCAATAAGGATTGAAAGCAATGCTGCCTCCATAGTTCGAGTCTTGGAAGAATGACTCATTCTAGAAGGAGACTGACAGCATCTGTCAAAGCACAGACACACACTGTAGCCTTTTCCCACAATTAAGCAGGTTCACATTTGAACATTTAGCATGGTCTCTAAATTTTTCACTTGCTTCTCAGAAGAGGGATCCAATCTAATTTTGATATTTTTATACAGTAGCAATCCTCTTTTCATTTCAAGAATCTGCTCTTTTTATTCCTGTGACTAATTCATCGACTCCTTGTTGCCAAATGCCAGTTAGTGTGGTTGGTGGGAGGAATTCAAGGGAACTATGAATTACGGCTTGTCTCTTGTTGGCTCTTCACTCTGCAGTCCATCTGGTAGACAAAATTCCTCAGTGTAGTGTGCCGAGGGATAAGAATGCCTTTGTCCTGGGCAGCACCACAACCACTTCAAGGCACACACATGGCGTGTGGGGCTCCCTGCTCTGAGCTGCTGCAGACACCACAGGAGAGAAGGGCTGAAGGCCATTTGTGCAAAAAAAGCATTTGCCTGCACTGTAATCTGTATTCAGCCTAATTAGTTAACTTGGTTGGAAGTGACTGAAAAGAAGTAATAGTGCTCCTAAAGATACTAAGCCTCTTGTCCTGTACTGGGGACATATCCTTGATTATCAGAAATGCAACAAGCTGAGCTTCATCCCCAGGCATGTTTCTGTATCCTTTGCCTGTTTTCCCACTACTGGAGAAAACCTGCAAAGGCCACCTAATTGTTGTTACAAACACAACAGCAACAGCTCCCTTGTGCACTGGTAAAATGTGTTGATGCCACCTGTTTCACTGGGAGTTTCTTGGAATGAATTGCTCTTCAGTTTGTCTGCACAAATCTAATTGATAGAAGAAGTCTGGTTGTGGACTGTTATTTTTTTTTAAGGATGGTCAGGGTCTCTAAAGAAATCATCTTATGCTGCCTTGCAAAAGCATGACAGCACTGCTGTGAGAAGGGACACGAGCAGGAGCTCCTGTCACCCTGCAGCAGTGCTCTCTAAAGGGCACAAGGTTGTGTGGCTGTAGGAGGAAAACTAAGGGAATTAAAAATAATAAAAAGGCCCAAACCACTCCTGTCTACTAATGCCTGTCTTGGGATCTCTAATGGCTATACGAGGTGTTAGCTTCATGGACTTCCAACTCCGTACCACAAAATTGAAGTAGAGGCCTTGCAGGCATTTCATGAGCAACTGACTCAAAAGAAAGTATATAACTTTTTTTTTCTTTTTTTTTTTAATCATAAGGGTTTTTCTCTCATATGCCTCTCATCCCCCAGGTACAATATATTTAATATAAAACTAGACAACAACATGCAGAAGTGCCCAAAGGCTGGTGCTGAATTCTGTCCTGTGTTCTGGCAGACCTTTTATGTTCCCCGACATGTTCAGGTCGGGCTGGTACACTTGCACATGATATGCTCTGAAAAACTGTTGTGCTTTTGGCACATGTAATAACACTGTGCATTCTTTGGTAGTGTATTTTTTACATAATTATGTTCTGTGTCGTATTTTGCTCTATCCCATTTGAGTTATTTTAACCATTCAATACACATACTGAGGAAATTCTCTTTACAGTTGTCTTAAAATTTAGAGAGGCTTTGCTCTTTTCTAGTGGATCTTACCATAGTATTAAATATGAGAGACACGAGTCCCGCCAGTATGTCAATGTTACCAATCAATGAGAAGATCATTTGCACTACGTTTTTTAAAGAAGAGACCATATTGCGTCTGTCTCTCAGAAATATCAAATACCATTTCGTAAGCAGACATTATTTCTAATTATGTGTTCACCTTGGGTCACTGTTTTTTGGGGTTTTTTTGTGACCTTTATTTGAATTGACACATCAGTGAAAAAGAGCAGCCAACCACTGTAGAAAGAGTGGATAATTCTCTGTGCCTGCCTGCTTTAGTGAGGACACATTTACCAGGTGCCTCATGAGGGATTCGAGATATGTGATAATTAATGTTTTTGGTTCTTTTCCCCTCAAGTTTTTGTAAGTGAAAATAGAAGTGCTTCTCCCAGGTTTACCAAATTAGAATCAGAACTTCAGCTCTGAATGCTGGGAGAAAGAAAACCCCATTCTGTCATTGCTGAAGGTGTGATTGCTGTGCGAAGAGCCCTGTAATCCAGGAACAACTTGTGAATGTGGGAGAGGAAACGACCACTCAGCCATGCATGCTGTACTCATATGACATTTCTTCAAGATGTGAAAGATATTAAGAAGAACTATCTGCTGAATAAAAAGAAATTGAAAACAAAGCTCTTACGTTGTATGGAATGCAGTGAAGCTGCATAGCCCAGCCTTTTCAAGGAGTGGGGAGGATTAGGAGGCACCGCTTCTACAGCACCCAACCTGTTCTGCATGCTGTGATTTAAATATTCTGGTAAGAGAAAGGAGGAAAAAAGAATCTGCAAGATGTTGTGGGTTGGGCCATCCCTGTTCTGATTACAATACTGTGGCTTAGACTTTTTCACGTCGATCTGCCTTCTCTTCATCCCTTGTCTGGAGGACTCACAGTGGGAGGGGGGATTTCAGACAAATGCTGTCCTTATGCTACAGTCCTCAGTGGTTTTTGGGTAACATCTAAAGGAGGACCTTGCTGACATGTTAACTTGATGGAAACCCTGAGACGAGTTTCCCAGGCAACAAGGAAATGGTTGCGCTGATTTCCACTCACTAAAGGCAAACCAGCTATTTAATGGATGACTAAAATGGAACAAATATTTTAAATTCTTAAATACCACTGAGAAGAAACTAATTATGTAAAGTAAAAAGGCAAATTAGCATAAAATTTAGAAAAGAAGATATTTACGTTTTATATCAGAAACATAGTTGCAGGCCAACATACAGGGCTGTGCCTAAAAGTGATCACAAGTCAGCACTTCCGCTGCAGGGGAAGCTGCAGAGCTTGAAATTCTGTTTTAGCACAATTAACAGATTTTTTTTTTTCTATTTCTGCGTTGGCAGGAAAATACCAGAGACACTCAACTCATTTTGTCTTGAAAACTGTGAAGGAAGATGATAGTTGTAGGTACCAGGAATGGGCTCTCATTGAAATACAGTCCCAGCGTTTCTCAGCTGAGAGTTTCCTGCTCATCCTGTGCAGTCTGTGGGAACCAGGGCACAGGGCCAATGTAAAGTTGGAGCTGCAGATGCCAGGGCCTGCAGCTGCCTCTGCTCAGGGTCAGCCCACAGCACACGGTTGCCTCAGGACCCCCGGGGGCCCAGGAAGCCTCAGGTGCAAATGTGTCTGCATTGCACAGCTCGGATTCTGGGCACACAGAGAAGCCTGTGGTCCTGAAGCTCTGCAGGTGAACTGGTGGGAAGGCTGAGTTTGGACTGCAGTTCATCAAACCAGGTACATTTTTACAAAGTGGATTGATTTCGACAGATAAACCACTTGTGGACTGAAAAAGAAATACAAGATAAAGAAATTGTTGGAGAGCTCTCAGCTGGGTCCCTGCCTGTGGTCTTATTTGCTGAAAACAGAGGAGGCCGAAAGTGTTCAGAACACCAACACAGGGAATGTGTTGACTGAAGAGGCATCCATGGACTAACATCAGGATACTTCAACCAATCTCCTGAGGCCTGCTGGTGTCACCATTTGAGCCATCTGCGCTGCTTATTCATTCCTTCCAGAGCACAGTGCTGCACTGCCCCATGCCCACAACAAGGCAGCCGTGTGAGCCCTTCGCCCACAACATGGCAGCAGCTGTTGCTCCATGCCCACAACATGACTATAGCGTTTGCTCTGCACTCACAGCATGGTGGCAGTGGCTGCCCCAAGCCCACAACATGGCGGCTGCAGTTTCCCTGTGCCCACATCATGGCAGCTGAGGTTTCCCTGTGCCCACAACATGGTGGCAGTGACTGCCCTGCTCTCCCCTGGCTCAAGCCGACTGCTGATGAGCTCATCAGAAACATTGGAAGATGGCCATGCTGTCAACACAACCATCACAGAAGCTCTCTCTTCCCTCAGATGACAGGTGGGATGACTGCATTTCTTCAAGGCCTGAGTGCACCTGGGCTCTCAGCTCATTTTAAGGCATGGCACTGACTGCTGAGTGCTCCTGATCAGCCTCTTTCAGAACAGAGCTCTCTCAGATTTCAGGTAGGCAGTGTGCTGGATGGGTTGCCACATGCCAACATCTGACAGTACAGGGAATTTGGAAGAGAAACTGAGGTTATACCCTCAGCCCCACTGTAGTGATGGAGTCAATGGACGCTCGGTAATTTTTAGAGTGAAGAAAAACGGGAGGAAAACTAGCTCACAAAAAGTAATAGTTGGCAATTAATGAAAACCAGCTTTGCTCTTTGAAGACTTCACAGATGCAGGGATGGGACAAATGCTTTTTGGTCGAGGTTGAGCAGGTTCAAGGGGGTCACATAGTTCACAGCACAGCATTGGCCTGAGCAGCCGGGTGTGAGTCGACAGCTTTGATCTCCTCTGCTCCTCCCAGTTGGCTGCTGCTGTGTCAGAAATGCCTCTGTTGTTCATGGGGATGGGAACGTGATAAGGAATTTCAGCGCACACTGAATGCAAAGCATCAGCGCTTTACTGCCTCCAGAAGCCAATATGGCTCCAGAACTGGCTGCGTGGTAAATCTTTTCCCGTAGCCAACCTCATTCCAAGACATCATACTCCTCCTAGCTCTTGCTTCCCATATACCACATGAAGAAATAAGCAGAAACAAGCTCAGTGACCTCAGTTCAAGCTGTGTTAAATCTTTTCCAGCCACAAAACATTTCCTCCGGCTGCCTGAACTGTAAGCAGACACCTGTAAGTTATGATTCGTTGTGGCTCAACCGAAGGATAGACAAGGAGACCATTACTGCCACTTGGGAAAAGCCACTGACATTTATGGGAATGCAGAAAACATTCCTACAGTAACATGGGAGGGAGGAGAGCTGTGCCTTTGAATCTCACCCACAGCAGGAGCTTCTCAGCCCAGCAGGAGCATGGAGATTTCTGACACCAGGAACAGATGCAAATGGCTGCAGGGCTTTACATCGCCACTGCAGGGAAACACCCCAGTATGATTTTTGCCTATGGAAAGCAGGCCTGTAGCATGGCTGTCTGTGTCTCCATGCCATGTTCCTGCTTAACAAATCTCCCAGTTCTTGGCATCCAAGTGAAAAGTAAATGGGGGGAGCATGTGTTTGGGTGATATGACACAGTATGTGTTGCCTATACAAAGCATCCCCATCTGTGAAGCCAGCAGGATCTTGGGTACCTGCAAACTATCAATTGTTTCCTGTGTAAGGACAGTATGAAACATGAAGGGAAAAACCCAACATTTTTGAAATCCAATTCTAGGTTTACACTTGGCTGAAATTTCTTTCTGTTGCACAACAGCACAGTGAGCTGTGCTGGTAGAGATGGGATAAAGATGGAGCAATTTTTTATTTAGCTGTGCTAAAATGTGGATCTATGTGAAATATTGACATGATTATGTCCGTCTATCAAGGTGACAGCAGCTTTTTTTTGGACACTGTTTTATAATACAACTGTTTACTGATTTGCCATCTTTTCTCGTAGAACAAGGGAGGGATGATCTTGGTTTTTCACCTCATGGATCTATTTAAGTAATCTCGTCCCCTTATTGATGAATACAATGAGGTGTGATTTTCATACATACATACATACTTGGAACTACAGCTACCAGAGCGGCCTTTATCCTATGGGAGCAATGTCACCAGCTGATAGAGTGAATTATTATTTTTAATAGTAGTTTTCTTTCCATAAAAGGTAGAAAAACTCAGCATACTTTCCTGTATATTTTTTCCTGTGTTATAGAAAGAAACTAATTGCTCAAGGCTTTACATACAGTTTACAAAACTGTTCCAATTGCAACCAGTACAGCCAAGCAAAATATTGGCCTATTTACTGCTCGGACAGTCTGGCAGTTGGAGCAGGGCAGGTGCCAGCCAGCACAGCTGTAGCATTTACCTTTGTAAATGATAAGGGTTTGAAAGATGATTGTGTTCATTAAATGTCTGCAGTCAGGTGGAGACAGCCAGAAGCGCTGAGAATAGGGGGCTGGGGATTAGAGCAGTAAGTGCCCAAGAGACTTATTGTAGTTAACTTTGTTAGAAACAGAGAAAGCAAAAATCAAAATGCAGGTTGTTGTGTGGCAGATAAAGTTTTGGGAGGTGCTGCAGAGACTGGAAAGTGAGGTAGGGACCAAAGAAGGGAACCGAGGGAACTGAATGAAGTTCTGAGTTTGCTCTGTTAAAGCTTTTGCCTTTAATCCAGTCAGTTCAAGTTACTGTGGAGAATCTAGCAGTGACTCTGCAAATCCACTAAAATAATGTGAATTTTACTTAGAAATACTTGTTTTTTTCCCTCGCTAAGAAACACGTATTTTTTTAAAAATCAGTTTTGAAGGTTCAACCTCAGGCAGTGCTGCAGGCCCTGCCTTCCCTTCCCTCCTCCCAAGAGCGGCAGGAGGCAGAGCTCTGCATGGTTTTCATTAGGCAGAAGGATGAAGCGAGTTTTTTCTACAGCTCTTTATTGCTAAGATTTGACAAGGAAGGAGGGAGCCCAGCTTGCCTTGCCTTTGGTTTCATACCCTTAGCAATAAATAAATAATAAAAAATTCCCCCTGTGAACTGTGCACAACACGTTATCATTTCCCATGGAATTCCAGACCATTAGGAAACCATGCCAGGCCAGCTTCCCATTGCATTGCAGAGTGGAATTATGCTGGGAAGGACAGGTCACTGAGGCGAGTTCCATCTGCGGAGCGGAGCAGCACGGAGGGCACGTAGCTGGTCCTGCCCCAACCACACCTTGTGTCCATCACCTCCAGTTCTGCCACAAAGCAGGCTCAGGGAGATCAATCTGAAGTATTGCTTGGAAAGAGCCTTAGAAAATTGCTAACACTTTTCGAAGGGCCTCAGTCTGTCCATTCTTGAAAAAGTGCATGCAAGATCGTACAGGCACTGCTGCTGTCCTGGCCACAAAATTTAGCAGCTGTTGGTGATGGCTATGAAGAAAGGAGGCTGCAGCTGATCTGGAGGGGATCAGTTACTGGCTGTCTCTGTGATAACGCACGCTAAGTAATAGTTCTTATTAGTTACTACTTCAAAGAGGGGATATTGGGCTTCTGAAGCATCTTCTGCCCTTCTCCTGGTAACAACCTTCAGATTTGCATACACTGCAACCCAGCCACAGTTAACTTTTTGGTGAGAGGCAGTGCAAGCTGACAAACGCTACTGGGCGAGTCAGAAAGAATCAACTTGCAGAAGCAAGACAAAACATGCAATTCATTAAGCCACACCATATGATCGTTTGAGTTCCAGGAACTCTTCAGCTCCAGAAAGCACTGGTTAGGAGGAGGCTTTTAGCTAGCAGAAATCCCGTGGTTGTCAGCAGCAGAAAGCAAGGCTGCAACCTCTCTGCTCCATGCTGCTGTCAGTCGGTGCTGGGATCTGCTGCAGGCACAATGCGAGCAGGCTGGTGCACAGCTTTCTGGCTGCCTTGCGGGGAGTGTTTTCTTGCAAACTCCACATTAATGCAAATAACTTGTTTGAATGTGTTTCAGGAGCCTGCAGCAAGGGTGTGTGTGTGTGTGAAAGGTGCCCCATCAGCCCCCCTGTCCGCACTTTGGTGATCCCAGGGCTGCAGCGGATGGCTACCGGTCGCTTCCAGTGCTCTGTGGGCAGTTTGTGAAATTAGGTGTTTGGAAAAACTCGATAATATGAAAGTATACTGGAACATTTCTTGGATCAGACTTCAGCATTACTCATGCGTCATTAATTCTCAAAATATTAAGGGAACATTTCTTCGTATTGGGCCCTATTCCGTTAAAGAGATACAAAGCATCTTGCTTGATCTGAGACATGATGCAACACACACCAAGCCAATCCCCCACATAAGGATAGGCAAGAAACCAAAGCTGGGGCAGAAAAGAGTTGTGGGGCTTAAGTTCATGGGGAAATGTGGATTTTCTAGTACGCACTGTGGTGTGCCCATGTTTTATTACTCCAGAACTGCTAGATCCCATAGTGAATGCTTGTATTGCTTAACTTTTACGCAGTCTTTTCTGTTGTCACAGCAGACAATTTCAGCTTCATTTGGCATTCCTTTAATAACTAAGACTGCTACTAACTTTGCCTGCATGTCTAAGTGTGACGAGAACGCAGCTCAGTACTGATGGTATTGGGACTGCAGCTGCATTCATTAAATCCGTTTTTCAGTTTCTGCCATTCCAGCAGATTCTGCTCTGTTCCAGACTTAGCACTGCCCTGGCATTTTTGCTGCATTTGTTACTGACGTGCCAGAAGTACAAACAAAATTTTGAGTGAGCCTTGTTTCCAACCTTCTCTCTACTGGTATATAATTACTGTACCTACCACTTAACTGCTTGTATCCCAGCTCCTGTGAAACCAATAGTTGTGCACAACTCTGCAACTGGAAAAATTTGCAGCATGTCAGCAACAAACTACTAAATTGACTAATTTTTCTGGACAGGCGATGCTGTTCCTTGCATTTTAATTTTGGCTTTGGGACTGGAGCATGATGTTGGCAGGATAGATGGGCAGCTCATAGACTGCACCTGCCTTTTTATCACTTTCCAGACCCTCCATCCTGTAACTCCTGAGCTCTTAATCTCCACTGGGTGACCTGGCTGCCAGGGTGACATTTTTGATGACAGACTGACTTACAGCAACTAGCTCACTCTCTTACTTTACTATATATTAAGTGTTGTAGTTCATGGCTTTCTCCACTAATGATCCTTTGCAGATGGTTTGTAAGTATGTAGACACCATTTGAAATTAAAGACCAAGTGGACACGGAAGGCTGCAGAAATGGCAAGGACCACGTGTGCAATTAGAGGAAGTCAGGTAACGATGAGGAGCATGATGCCCAGGCTGGCAGGAGGAGGAGCCTTGTGGTACACATGTCCTACCCAGCACTGCCTGGCTCCCACTGCACCCCACAGAGAGTACAGCACTTCTGCCTCTGGAATCCCTTTAGGACCATTGATTTATGCAAAACCAAAATCCCTCTAAAGATATGTTTGGATTTCTGCTTTATCTTTTGGAGCTAAATAGAATTTGCTCTCTCAGCATCCTCCTAATTTCCATGGAACAGCTCCACAGGGGTTGGACACAAGCTTCTGCCAGCTCCAACTCCCAGAGCTCCAATGGGGCCTCTGGTTTGGAAGATGCAGAGGCAGGAGGGAACGGGAAGCAAGGCTAGGTGAATATGCAGGTAATCCCTGGGCCCTGGGGGCATTCATTCTCCAGCAGACAGAATTTGCATGTAAGAGTTGATGAGCTTCCCTTTCTCTTACATACAGAGTAGTTTATCTTGGAAAGATATTTTTTTTTCTATTTTAATGGAATTATTTTAGATATTCATGCTGGCTATACACATAAATTTGAAATGAAACATTGTATTTGCTTTTAGAAGGTAATTATTCTTTGTCACAGAACTGATTTCTTGAAGCAAAACCATTTTTTATTTAATCCTTCTCACGTGTTTTTCTACAACGTGAAAAGTAGTTCACAGAAATTAGACCCTTGTGTATAATGCAAAAGGCAGGCTTTAAATAAGAAAGTACTTTTGACAGACCGTAGGGTGAAATTTGCTAAGGTGAGCTCTGAGGAGATGCAGTTCTGGGAAGCAGAGCGGAGGCAGGTGAGCTGAGCTGGCTGATTTCCAGTGCTGGGGTCTTCCTGAGCTTGAAAACAAGCCTTGTGTCACTGCTACCTGCTTCGCTTTAAAAGCTGGTCAGTGTCGATGGAACAGTGGCAGGATAAAGCATGAGCCTTTATGAAATCTGAAGAGAGGAAAGGCCACTTGATAAGCTAGAAGTTCAATCGCTTTATTTTTCAACTTTTTTCTCATCTCTGGCACATCAGGTGGGTGTTAGTGTTTTCAAGTTGTTAGCACTTGTGGGGGATCGTGATGCAGAAAAGCCTCAGCACGACAGCAGCCACAGCAGCAACACGTGGGGCTGAGGGACTGCGGGCAGCACGTGGTGCGGGAAGGGAACCGCGGTCCTGCAACAGTCAGACGTCGCCTATGGTGGGAGGAAGTGGGGAGAAGAAGCACAAATGATGACGGAAGCAGTGACATAAATGTCACAAGGAAGGCAAAAACTGCTTTGTTATTTTTGTCAATTGAATGAGAGTGGAAATTGGGATATGCTCAGAGTGGTTTTGCAGCGGTATGGCAGGTCTGTGGTTATGAACTACTGGGCTTGATGCAACAGTAACACTTGGTAAGTGGTGCATTTCCTAGACATGAGATCTTAGCTGGGAGTGTTAAATAGCTGCTATAGTCCTTCCTTAGCAGAGACAGCTGCTTCATTTTTCTCAGAAGCTTTTCCAAGCAGCCAGACATCCTTCCCACTGTCTCTCTGAGGGGCTCACAGACTGCTGAATGTCTTTTCAGCGTCTTAGGAGCTGACTTTGTTGCTTAGTGCTTTTACATATATATAGATATGTGCAAATTTTTCCTTCAGGGATGCGAAAAGGTGAAAGATGTCAAATTCCACTATTCGGTTTAAAGGGATGCTCCCAGTGAAATCACTGTGCAGATTAGGTTACCTGCACAGATTTCTAAGGAACTCTGTGGTGGAGCTAAAATGGAAGCTAGAGGTGGCTGTTGGACCTACACAATAACTGTCCTCCCATAGTAGAGGTTGCCCTGGGTTGCAAGGAGGGGTCTGTAGCAGCCCAGCATCACCCCTGGGCACAGCCCCTGGGCTGTGCCAAGCTGGGGGCATCCAGCCCCTACAAAGGGTCTGCTCCTCTCTGGCATTTTGCCTGGTTGCTCAGGTAAGGATGTGTGTTCTCACTGTCCATTTGCAGAAAGAATATTTCATTCTCTTTTTATGTGGGTCTGTACAGGCACAAGGCATTCCACTCAGATCATGAATTCCTGAGTTCCTCAGGCATCTTCACGAAGTACTTCCAACAATCCTTGTTGGCCTTCTTTCTCCAAGGCTTCTGCTTAGGAGAAAGATACAGCATCTTACCAGAAAAGCTGAAAATCAAGATGAATATCACTTACACTTTTCTTGGGTATTTAGCTATGATCAGTTACTCCCTACGATATGGAAAAATTTGAATATGAACAGAGTTCACCTAGCCTCCTGCTGCAGTTAGAAGTTTAATAAGTGCCAGCAAGTGGATGAAAAATAAATAAGCTTACCATTAAGTTAATGAGTCCCATATGTTTTTATAGTCAAATAAAAGTGAACTGAATGTTCTGAGGAGCCAAAAAGCGGATGAATGAACCACGACAGACATCCCAAGATCATGTTTAAAATGCAAATATTGATATTTCTCACACACTTTTCCCTTATGTAAATCATATCTAAAGAAGGCATCTGGTAGAAGAAAACACATTTTGCCTCTGAGCTCATGCTCGGGTGAATGCAGCAAACTGAACTTGAGAGAATACCTACTGGCTGCTATAGTTACTGGAAACTGCAGACAGTTGGGGAGTTACAGAACAGCTTTGCCATCATGTAGGAAGCTGAGCCTTAATTTATATCCAGATCTACAAAGATTCATTTGTGAAGCTTTTTCTAAAAATGCAAGACACACATTTTTCTCCTGGTATAAAACTAAAAATGTAGGGTTTGGGAAATCCAGAAGAAGTTGTAGTCAGAAAGCACTTTAATATCAGAGAAATTATGCTGCTTCCAGGTTACCCAGAAGAAGAAAAAGGAAAGGAGAAACAAATCTCATTTTCTTATGAGATTGATGTTACTTCTGCTGAAAAAGTATATTTAATATATATATTATAATATAAATTCTAAAGAAATATTGTATATTCTTATTTAAGTATTCCTCAGGGAAGAATTTTGGTTCCTTTGCTAAAGGTTTGGGCTACTTAGCTGCACTGTTGCAGTTCTAGCTGCTTAGCTGCTGCTGTCACTAACAGTTATTGCTTTGCAGGTCTAACAGATTAGCCTATCTTTCTCCACCAGTGATGTCATTTAATTGGGCAAATTACATCTTATAAATACTTCTGGCTGAGGGCTATGAGTTTCAGGCTTCTCTCCAACAAAAAGTATGCCAAAATTCCTCTCCTTCCCCTTGAAGGTGCCACTTTGAATTAATGAAACTACATACTCAATTTGTGCGAGATGGACCTTCCACCTCACCCCAAATCGCGCCTCTCATCGGGCCTCAGCTCCCTGTTCCAGCTGAGGTGCAAGGATGGAGGCTGCAGTTATGCAGTGTGCAGTTAATACAGTGCATGCTCCTGGGTGCTCATGTGCACTATTAAGAACAAAGTAACCGATTGGTAAGTTTGGGTCCATTGCAAAAGGAGACGTGGGAAGAAGTTCTATGTGATGATGGCTGTTTGGGTTGAGGAAGATGTTTCTTGATCAATGCCATATTCACATACTTCTGCAGTAGATGCCAACTGCCCCAGTGATACTAGGAAATGATCTGGGAAGCAGCATGTGTGTAGACTCAGTTTTCTTGTGATACCCCTTACACATAATGAGATATATATTATGTACCAGGCACTAAATAATGCTTGGCTGAATGGTTGTTGGGTGTATTTTGTTATCTGATTTTCTTTTTATATGTATCATATATATTTGTCACAGTACTTCTTGCTTTTTCTAAGAACCTTAATTTTCTGATCTCCTTTTCAGGGAGAGCAAAGAAGAAAAGTGCCCTTTTCTTCTTTACCTTCTTTTTGTTTTCCCTCTCCTTGGGTACAACACATTTCAATATCTTATCAGGTTCGTGCTTTGCTTTTCATGCCTGGATTAATGTAAATATCCCTTTACCCAGCAGCAGCAAAGCACAGAGCAGCAGCATTTTGTCAGTGAGTTGATACTGTCCATGCAGTTTCACTTAGGGCATTTAAAATCACCCGTGAAATGCCTTAGAAAATTCATGGTTGCTACAGCTTCACTTCCCTTATCACTGCCACAGTAATTCTCATTAGCTTGACTTTCTTTTAAACTACCTTTCTGAAAGCCTAAAAGCTGTGAATATTCATCACGTTTATTTAATTAATAGTGCCCTCTCAGATGGAAGGCTTAAATAGCCAGCAGGAGACTTCCCTTCAAAAGGGACACTTTGCCAGCCCAAGCTGTGTGTCCCCACTCAATGCATACTTGAGAATTCTAACCAAGGACTGATTTTCACAAAACATCTTTTTAAACTTGTAGCACAAAGTTTTTAGTCTTTTTTTTTTTTTTTCTTTCTGTGCTCTGAAGTGAGAATACAGATCTTAGCAACTATGAAACAAGAACTGAGCCCAGAATGGAGAGAAGTGGGTAATGATGTAGTGGAGCTATACTGGTCTTTAATGCTAGCTGAAGTATTGTCTTTCACCTTCTGTGCACTATCTGATCACTCAAGTGTTTGCTGTTGTTTTGCAATTATTTTCTTGTCTGTTTGTTTTTAATTTTCAGGTCTGTTGTTCTGAGATCAAGATTGCATTCCTTCAAGCTGAGACAGCCAGCTGATCAAGGTTTGTTTGTGGTCCACATTACACCCATAACATCGCTGAAATACAACCTAGCACTGGGGAGGGTGCCCTAAGTGCACTGTAAGGGTTATGTGACACTCCTTTGGCTGCAGCATGGTGCTGTCATGTGCTGACATCAGCTGCCAGACTGCTACAAGCCACTAATGACAACTTCCTTCCCTCATATCCGATTGTAAAGGCACTAATAGATCCAAACTGGAGATCATATCTTGCTCACCAGATGAAAGGAAATCAGTCTCCTCCAGATTGGCAGAGTTAAAATGGGAATGCCATTCCTGCTTCACCACAACTAAAGCTCATTTTACGATTCAACACTGGGGTGAATAGCTGCATTTTCTTGTTTCTTCTCAGTAACCAAAAAAGGTTCCATCTGGGAGATCGCACTATCCATCCTTATGAGGTGCACCATATGCTTTAGTCTTTTTTAATTACTGTAGCCTTTACAATCTCAGATAAATGCCATACTTAGTGCTTTACTTTACAATTAATTCTCTCCCGCAGTGAGACTTTAAGTCTCTGTCTCTCATCGTATGTGAAGTGTAAAGGAGAATTGCAAATTTACATTCTTATGGGCAAACAACATCTCTGTTTAGAAAATAAACTTTAAACTACTATTACATCAAGATGCTTTTCAGCAAACACTGTGTTATTGCCACATAACAGCAAAAGCTGGAGATGAAAGACATTCTCTTTACAGCGCTGTGCTGCATAAGGCAAGGCATTGGTTTATTTGAAGATAAAGGTCTACATAAATAAAAAAGACATCAGTTCAGGTCTCTGCATGTTTCTAAGACAACCTGTATTGAGGTCTAAGCATGAATTTACGTCTCAAGCAGGATTTTGGTAACCGGTGAAGAACTGAATCTATTCGCAGTTCTCTCCCACTCCTCAAACCCACATGCACTTTGCATGAAGTGCTTTGTGCACAGATCTCTTTCTCTCTCTCTCTCTCTTTCAAAAAAAAAAAAAAAAAAAAAAGTGGTAAATAACAGCTTGCAAGCTTAAATTTAGCCCTGCCAAATCTTGTGCAGAGATGACTAAAGTTCTGCTGGGAAACTTCAAAATGGCAGGCAGCACTTCGGTGCAGAGCTGGTGGAGTGACCTGGTGCTGGGGCCTGCAGGCTGCTGACGTGTCACAGCTCCCTGTCAGACACAGCAGGGACTGTCTGCACCCAGCACACACCTCAGGGTGAAATTCAATAGCAGTGTGCTGAGGGGTGAGCCATGGCTGTGACTGGGTCCTGCAGGCAGCTGCTGGCCTTGGGCCAGCTTCACCAGAACCCCCACCACACACAGGGCTTGTTCTGAAAATAGGGGCAGCCTGGGTCCTTCCCTGGTAGAAGAAGCTGGCACAGGCTGGAATCCAAGTGGGCTCCAGGTTTTCTCTCTGCTACTCCTTGTGCAAGAGTGAAGCCTGGGCCAGCTGTAACTTTTATGGAAAAGCCCAGAGGGCCAGCAGGTGACACGTAGGTGAGTGGGGCTGTTCTGATGAGCTGTTGCCATAGTATCTTGGTAATACCAGTTTTCAGGTGGCAGATTTCATCTTGAATATGCACATATGCATCTATAGAGAAAAAAGTCCCTCTGTGACCCTTCATTTTTGCATTCCTTTGAAGGTGCATGGCTTACTCTGGAGACCACCAGAATAGGATCTGCACACAGCTGAGGATCTGCCCACTGCTGCCTGAAAACTTCTGAACAACATTTCCCCAGAAGCTGCACTGTGTGGGTAAGACAGACCCATCTGCTGCAGGTCAGACCTCACTGCAGAGATTTTTTTTTTCCCTAATGGCTGTAAAACTAACGGGCCGCATTTTCATTCTCTCTGGCATTGCTAAGGAAAAACAGGGATATCCCTAAATAGTTTACATCTGTGCTCTGAATCTCGAAGAAAACACCCAGCCAGTTTTCAGGAGAGAAACTGGAGACAGCTGTGAACGGGGTGTTGCTGCTGTCTGTCTTAAGGAGTCATCTATTCCCTTCAGTAGTAACAGGAGAACTATTTCTAAGGCAGTTGTAAGTTTGCCTTTGGTTGTGAACTGACTAGTGCCACATAGTATTATAGTCTTGTTACTTCCCTGTGCAGCAGCATCCATAAATTCAGCACAGCAACATGTGCTGTAAAAGGGATGTCTGTTGTATGGGTTCGACTTTAGCTATAGTTTTAGCTACAAAGGAGAAAAAGAAAAGGAAAAATCTCAGCTGGATTTTCCAGGGCAGGTAACTTTGGGGCTACTTAACCTTTAACTGAGTTAATTTTGTGTGAACTAGGTGTATTTATGCAAGCTGACATCTCCAAGCAGTCCTTGTGGGTCTCATGAGGTAGTTTTGCTAAGAACTTGGCTGGCTGTGTGTCTGTGCTGCCCAACAACAGCAAGCATGTTTTGCCTCAGGAGATTATAACCTTTGCACGTTTTTAGTGCATGGCAGGAATCAGTACTCACTGGCTCACATGGCCTTCAGTTTTCCAAGACTGAATAATCAGGTCTCCACAATGATTCAAGGTTTTATTAGCTTTACATCTTATTCAATTTTGGAAGCCTCTAATGTGAGGCCTTGGTCCTGGCTGGGCAAGAGATGTTGTCTACCAGACCTTAGTGACAGTTACCCACATCCACGTGGCTGTCAAAATGCAATTTTACTTATTGCTTTGGATCATCTGCACATTAAAGCAAGCAAGAAAATCAGGAATAACAATTGTACGTTAAATAAGGGTGGAGTTGGTTGTCAACACAGTGAGTTTAAATCAACATAATGCTAATTTTTTTTTTGTGCAAAAAGTGCTGAGGCTGTTAATAGAGAATTTCTTTGGGGAAAAATGATGATTGCTTTGGAGATACCCACCATTTCCTCGTAGGATCAGAAGACAGCAGCAGAACTAGAAGCCTGTGCCAATCCATTTCCACAGTTGTCTATTGTTGGTGAACAGAGCCAGGTGGTGTGATGCAGCTCTGCCAGCCTCAAGGCTGGATCCGCTCCTGGATTAGGAGACTAGAGCCGATAATGGTAATGGCTTGCAATAGTTACTGAAAGGTGTTATGGTAAGGAATTGCCTGCCATGCCCCTTCCAAATAGTAGACAGCATCAGGTAACGAGTTCCATGCGGGCTAATGTTGTACCAGCTGAGGGAATGGCCATCTGTGTAGTTTATTTGTATAGCAGGTGTTAGGACCCAGGGTGATATCAAGGCATAAACCCCAGTATCTCGGGCAGTATGTAAGTGTTTCTATTTGATTCACCCACGAGAGGAGAACTATAGTCTGTGTGAAGTAATTATAAAAGTTTACATACTTCTTTACCAGAGGAGACCATGCTGTGTCTCTAAAATACCCAGGGCCCTCCTGTGCACACTGGCAATGGGTCTCTGCTTGGGAAGGCTGAGCCAAAAAGCTCTCATCAGAGTGGTGGTCTCTGTCCTTGTCTGGTGGGTCACAGTGGCTGGGGTTAGACCAGGCTCCTTGTGAAAATCTGGATGCTGGTTAGAACAGGCTCCCGAGTGCAAGTTGTGTATGAGGACTGAGCAATGCCTGACAAATGGAGTAGATGGGACAAAGCAACAGCTCCACTTAACAAGTGAAGTGACAGAAAGTGCTGCTGGGATTTGAGATCCTGATGGAGGGTGAAGAACTGGGGAAGGCTTGAACAGCGTTTCCCTCTGTGTTTCTGAGCACTAAGGATGAGACAGAGGTAGTTTCATTTATGATTCTGCTTCGTTGTGAAGACACATGTTTTCAGCAGCTTTCTGAAAACTCAGGGAGTGTGAGAAGGTGGTGGGCAACTCCATATGGGAGAGCAGAAACCTGGGAAATGGTAAAATGGTACTTCAGGGACATGAAACACAGAATATCAGATGCAAATACTGCTTTGTCCCAGGAATGAGGACACAATCTTCCCTGTACTGTTAATGAAGTGTGTGATGGGGGGAAGAAAAGAGCTTGTGATTGGGAATACTTAGAACCACAGTTAAACACTGAAAAAATAACTTATTCTTAGGAAATAAGGGAATCTTACAGAGGCTGCTGCATGTGAAAAGCCCACAGATAACTAACATTGTGTACATGGGAGTTCACCACAGGCTTTTCAAGAGCAGAAATATAAGTGTATAAGAACCGGTCTGCAGGTCAGTCTGTGCCATGGCAAGCACACACACATTTCTGGAAGGTTTTGTGGTGTGAGCACTGTACGTGGGCAAAGACACTGCCTCTAGCAGCAACAGCTCCTTCCAGTAGTTAGAGGGTACTGCAGCAGGAGGTGCATATGTGCTCATCTTAGGAACAAATGGAAAAAATATTCATTGGAAGGTGGCTATACAAATGTGAGTCCTCACGCTGATGAGAGCAGAAATACTGTCATGAAGAGAGAAGTTCCTGGCTGCTGAAGTTGAAAAGGTAAAATTCAGTAGCTGGCAAGTATGTAAACTGAGTATGCAGGTAAAGGAATGACAGAAGATACAATTTACTTTGGGTTAAAAGCTTGGCAAGTCCTCACTTGCACTTAAAGGGCAGGGAATTTAAAAAAAAAAAAAAAGCCACACAAACGAGAGAAAGCTTAAGGGTAGTCACACTGCCTGCCTGGGGCTGGCTGCATGCCTGCCCCTGCAGCCTCTCCAGTTTCATCCCTGACAGGTGGGCTGTGCATCCCCCCTCAGCCCTGGCTGCTGCCCATCCCCTTGCTGCAGGGCTGCTGCTCAGGGCTCAGAGCTGGGCAGTCCCAGTCCTTCAGGAGAGCCTCATATCCCTACCCTGTGCTCAGTTATTAACAAGATCAGGAGACAGTGGTCTGGTGTAGTCCAATGGGAGCAATTTGTCACCTGTGTTTCCATTGCTGTCAGTCCTTCAACTGATTTTACCACCTGGTAGTTGCTCAGTCTATGCTCTTTGAAAGACGCTTTTTAATTCCTTCTGATCTCTGAATTATTCTGGACTGTGCCATCTACTGTCACACAGTGCAGTGTGTATGCAGCTTCACTGGATGTTTCAGCCCTGCTCATGGTTCAGCTGCCAGGCTTCTGCTTGTTTACTTTCCTCTTGCAACCTGCAGCCATCTTGTCTTTCACACTGACTGCTCTCCTGCATCCTACCTACTGCTATATCCAGCAAGGCTGGGTGCAGTGTTGACAGATCTCTGCACCCACTGACGTTTGCAGGGCTGGATGTGGGTGCAGAAACCCACATCAAAAGAGCCCACACAGGAGGAGCCCGTGGGTCCTAGCAGGGAACCTTCAATATCTGCAATGTTCTGCTGATATTTCAATACTGTCATCCCTTTCTTAATTTAAGAGTGTTTTTTAGAATCCAAACGTGAAGCACCACTTGGAGGGTAACTGACATGATGCAGCATGTTGGCGGTCATTCTTATCTTGGATGTTTGCTTTGTTTGGTTTACAACCTGCACGTAATTCAGTGTAACAAATCTGAAGAAGATTTAAACAATGGGCATTAGTCATCTCATCTATCACTAAAGGAGATAAAGCTTCATCTTTTTCTTTTTCTTTTTTTTTTTTTTTCCATGACTTTCAAGGTCAATACTGAAACACTTTCAGAAAAGAAAGCAGGAGCTCATTGTTTCAATTTTATCCTCAATTTCTTCACTGTCAAAATGTTCAGGAGATCCTCTGAGAGGAATAAAGATTGCCAAGAGGAAACAGGAGAGGCCAATGGGGGTAACTGGGGAAAATGCCAATCTGCCTGCTCTCCACATGCCTCTATTGTCAGATTTAAGCTACTACTGCATAATGAGAAATCAGTTCAAACTGAGGTGTATCTGATGCAACTCAGCCAAGGTTTCTTGGAACTTTTCTATAGATTATGAAAATGAAGGCAACGAGCCCTGGAAGAGAGCATGCCATACCTGCCTCTGTGGTCAGGGGGCAAAGGAAGAGGCTGATCTTGGCAGAGGGTTTGTCTCTGTAGCATTTGTAGTCCAAAAGTTCACAGACCAGCTGACATTTGCAGGCATTAGGGTGCTCCTTCAGAGAGGGGCTCTGTATGCTGGCACAGTAGCTGCAGATGTGTTTTCTTCTGAAAATCTGTGAGTGGTGCCTGTAGTCATGTCTGCCATGAGAGCCATGGCTTCTTTTGTGGATGGTGCAGATGCCTGAGAACAAAGAATAGCTTCAAGTCAAGTTCCAAGACAAAGATTGTTTTCCTACCATTTTTCCTGAAGAGCCATTTCTTGTTTGGTTTATGTACATCTTTCAGATACTTGCATTAACCTGAATGAATGCCTTCCTGAATGCTGATTGTAAGTGCTCTTAGTTTATCAGTACATTGAAGTAACAGCACACCACAGTAGGGCACATTTGCACCTCACTCAAAGAATGATGCTTCATTGCTTCATTACACATGTGCAGCTTCCTCCAAGGGCACTGAATGAGTGTAAGAGACTGAAGGGTTTGGCCAAACAGCTGCAGAAAAAACAGCTTATGATAAACTGTTAGAGTAAACAATTCTCACACCGTGTTCACCCAGTACAGTGGGAATCCTCTCGTAAGCCACTTTTTTAGCTTTCCACTGTAAGAATTCAATCATGTGGGTCATGGCAAGACTTGGCAAGCCTCAGTGATAAAAATTTCCAGAAAAGTATGAGACTTTCTCCACTGGGATGTTGAGAGCAGAAGTATGTTGGAGTTGTTTGGATTGGGCTGGTCTTAAAATGGCCCAGTTTTCTTCTGATTTGAGATGTGTTAGAATACTGATGCATTGATATTTCAAAGCAGCCACATCTGCTTAAGCTGTTCCTATGCGACCCATACATTCCTCATGTTTCCCAAATCTGTGTTGCAATAAAAGGCATGCTGCTGATTGGCTGTCTTAAGCCAAGTAGGCATTGTTTTTCTGTTGCTTTATGGCATCTTTCCAAAATTAAAACAAAACAAAACAAAAAAAACCTGTGGTTGGATGAGAACATGAGAACACGTGAGAAAATACTTCAGTCTGAGTCTGCCCACACTTGACAGTTTTTCAGCCCTGCTCTGTGGTTATTCAGAGTAGCACTGCTTTGCAGTGGGAATGCTATAGCCACGTGGAAGAGATAGTCATGGAGCAGGTGTGGCAAAATAGCTCCTACAATGTACAGTGGCAGGAAAAAAGGGGTAGAGGATGCTGCTGGTGGGGTTCCCACTGGCCTGCAATTAGGAAATCATTGCTTATGGCTTTTTTTTTGTATGCATGTAAGGTCTTGGATTCTGAAATACAGCACCTTATGTCAGAGGAGAGAATTTCTCTGCTTTGGGGCTTTCATGTGGAAAAGCTCCATTTGCTTGTTATTGGGTCAAGTTCTCTAGGACCAACTATGCCACGTATAGAGGCTTCTGTGTCCACCTTTCCTGACTGTCTCGTGGAAGGAAAATGCAACACCAGCTCTCTCCCATTTGGTGCCCCGTGCAGAGAGAGCTGCAGGATTGCTAAGGATGTGAAAAATGGACAAATGAAAGTCGAAAAGAACATTTTTCCTCCCTGAGTCAGACTTCCAAAGAGCTAGCTTGGCTTTCCAAAGCTAGTCCCTAAGTGGGTATGTGCTAATCCCACCCATGGCGAAGGCCTCTCTGTATCCTGCATGGATTCACACGGCCTGCCTTACCCTTTAGGTCCCTGAACATTATCTTTTGTCAGCTTTCTTTCATTCAGAGATGATGGCTATTTCCTTTTAGCTTCATTTTATTAAGTCCTGGATGTTTTAGTTCTTCAGTGTCACTTGAATACAAAGCAGAATATTTGAAAAGATCTGAAGATCTTAGAAAAAATAATTATTTCTGAGCCATATTTTTACTCAGAAAGATGGAGTGATGGCAGTGCCCAAGGATGGGCCACAGCATAGGACTCCATCTTCCAGTTAAGGCTTCAGCCTGAGACCCTGAGCACAAATTCCTGGCATCTTCTCCCACCTGAAGGTGCACCAATTAATGCTGCATCCATGTTTGTTTCCTCCTCACTGTGAGGTGTCCCTCACTGCAACATGTTCATCTCTGGGTACAGCAAGGGCACTGGAAATGCTGGTGCAAAAGTGGTGAGAAAGACATTTAACTTTTGTCTTTAATGGGTCTGGCTAGCACGACCTGCTGCCTCTGCCTGTGTTGATGCAACAAAAGTGGTGGTAATGGTCAGTGGGTGTTTTCAGACTGAGGAAATTTCATGCTGAAGATCTGATGGAGCCATCAGATCAGGCTTTGGTTCAGATCCCCTCTTGGATCTGAGGAAGTATCTGTGTGCCTGAAAGTTTGCTGAGTTTTTTCCATAGATATGAATCAGTCTGATGATACCTGTTCAGTCCTACACTACATCTTGCTGAAACCATCACAGCTTTAACAGCAAAAGCTGCTAGAGTGCTGGAGTCCCCTTAATTCCTATTCTAGACTATCACAGCCACAGGGTGGACTCCAGTGGACTTTTGTGGGCTTTCCCAAAGCTGTGTGACTTGAATCCTGGCATACAGTGCCAGCAGATGGGGGCTTCTCCCACCTCAGCTACAAACCTATGGTGCAAAGTACAGATGAAATATCTGACTCTGCTGCCTCCCATGTGTTTGTGACACAGCAGGGTGGCAGCAAGTGGCACTCAGACTATCACCAGAAGATTTAAGGAGGCTGTAAATTCCACCTTCAGAGCAGCAGTGCTCATGGTGCATTTTTGCTGAGGTGGAGAGAAATGCAAGTCCTCCAGCAAGTTATTCATCTGTTTGTTCTCTGCTTCCTTCTTCAGTCAGATGAAATTCAAGACTGTGTAGGATCATTTTTGGAGGGTTGATTGTTTCCTCACAAAGTAAATAGCATTTTTCTCTTTAGCTAAAGTTGCACAACAGTCTTGTACAGTTGTGCTTGCCTTGAGGGTGTCCAGCAGTGACTGGCAGCAACCCCTCTCCCCATACACATTGCTGTATTGCACAATAAAGCAGTCCCACTTTCCCAAGCTTTGGCCGTGTCAGAGACAGGATACCACACTATTCAGAAATGGAAATTCTTACCCTGCTACTTTTCCATAATTATACACACATTTTGTCAGTGCAGATCTCAAACTTGCCTGTGAATGGGAGCTGTTGAGGGCCAGAGGCAGCCCAAGTTTCTCCAATTGCTAGGTAAAGTTCTGTTTTTACTGTCAGTGAGAGTGGGCTGGGCTATGTTTGCTAGAAGGAGAGGGGAGGGCATGCTGAGGCATTTCCCCTGCTGTGGCAGAGATGGGGGGGAAGCAACCCAGCACTGCTAGGAGCCAGCAAAGCTGCTGCTCTATCTCGGTCACCAGAAAAGCCGAAGCCAGCAGCCAGGCTGTGGATGCTCAGCTACACCCATCTGCAGGTAGCTGTCTCTGTTACCTGTCCTGGGGCCAGGCTGCTGGGACAGAGCCCTTTCATTGAAGGCTGGACTGTCAGTCTTGGTGGGGTACCGAGTGCTGGGTTTCTCTGACCCTGCCTGTGCAGGATTGGGCAGAGCAGTGGGCTGCCAACCACTGCAGCAGGCCTCAGCAGGATGAGCGGTGAGGTCTGGATGTCTGGGGGCTCCTTTTTTCCATAACTAAATGCTGGAGGAGATGGATGAGTTCTGCGCTATTACACCAGCCTGTCTGGGTGTCCCTCTGCTGCCTGTCCCAGGGCATCACATAGGAGCTTGAGCTCAGCCCTAGAGCCAGACCAAGGGCTGGCAATGGCTTGTGCTGCACAAGCAGAAGGGCGGGGGGGGGGCTGAGACCAGTGTGCCATGCAGGGTGGGACGGGGCTGTCTGTGGCTGAACCAGGGTGCTTCTGGGAGCCCTGCAGGCACAGCCCTGCTGCCTGGTGAGGGAAAGGTACCGGGGTTATTCTTACGACCCTCTGAGGGATGTTTTCTTGATGATGTAGTGCTGCAGTGACTTGGTTCTTCCCAAAGTCTAGTGTCTCATTTGTACCAGGTCGGGTCTCCACATTTTATTAGTCATAAAATATGACAAATGGGCCCTCCTGATGGAAAATTTGGCTCAAAATGACCAAGATGCTGCCGTAACAGGTTGCAGCGAGGTAAGTGAGGGGTGGCTTAGATGTCAGTCAGCAGTAGTGGGGCAGAGAGGAAGTGAAAAGCCCTCCTTAGCACGATTTCGAAGCCGACTTTGATTGACTCAGCGGGCTTAAAGTGGGCAAACCCGGGTGGCAAGGCACCTCTGCCCCCCTCGGCAGGCGCGGGGCTTGGCTTTCACTCCCAGTTCATTTTTAATTTCTTTTAATGGAAACCCAGGAAATGGGATGCAGACCTTTCTCCTCACGTGAGCATTATAAAACAGCCTCCCTCATTGTTACGGGCTGCCCAGCTCCGCTCCGCGGGCTCCTCGGGCTGCGGCTGGCCGCGCTGCGGAGCGGCTCCGCTCCCGGGCGAGAGGGGCAGCCCCGCCGCAGCTTTCCGGCCCCTCCCTCCGCCTCCCGGGGTCCCCTCGCCCCTTCCCCGGCGGAGCGGAGCGGAGCAGCACGGTAAGTGCGGCGCGTTGCCGTCCCGGGCGCCCGCCGGTGCCGGGCGGAGCGGAGCCGGCTGCAGCCCCTCGGAACGGGGAACGCGATCCAAAAGCCGTTTCCTGGCTACCGGGACAAATATGCAAATATTTCCTTATGTTGTTTCGTTTCTTTCCGTCTCTCTCTTTCTTCTTGTTGTTCTGAAAGTGGCAAATTGTCAAACAACAACGACAACAAAGTTGCTGTAGATGTTTCGGAGCTGTTGCTTTATGGAAAACAACTCCCTGGGTGGAGGCGAGAGCAGCTTGCGGTTCGGTGGGAGTGTTTGCAAATCAGATGTCACTTGGAGGTAGGGGAAATCTGGCAAAATTACCCTGTGAACGCGGTCTGCAAGTCGTGCAGGCTCGCTCGCCTCATGTGAGCTTAACGAAAACCAACGGGAAGTTTGCAAGGAAGAGGAGAAAATGCATGGGATGACTAAGAGAAGTGCTCGCTGCCGGGTTTTGCTGGTGTTTTTTGATTCCTGAAGCGAGCAGCGCTGGGTGCGAGCACTCGCTCGCTGCCTCCTACGGAGAGCAGAGCGTGGGTCTGTGTCAAGATTTGGGGAGCAGCCTTGAAGCACTGGTGGAGGCAATCAAGCCGCAGGCGGCAGAGTCTTGAAACTTGAGCGAGAGCCAGCCTGCTCTCTGCCCCATGCCTCCCCTCACCTTATCGCTCTCCTGTTGCACGAAGCCTGGTGCTGGAGCCCGCTGTCCGCTCTGAGCGGGGGCGAGGAGGCAGGGCTGGGTGGGTGCGTGGTTTGTGCTGCCTGCAGGAACGTCCCTTGAGCTCACTGGTGCCATAGCGGGACCGGCTTCTTCTTTTGGTACCAAAGGAAAAGATGTTATTGCAGATGAGTTCTCGTTTCTTTGCGCCTGCAGGTGATGAGCAGAGAGGTGGTGATGGAGGGCGTGTCTGTGCCTCTGGCTTTGTAAAGGATCATCAGCACCTGAATACACCTCCTTCTCATGGAAGGCTTTGTTAAAACAAAGACATCCTTGCCCTGATGCCGGGGGGCAGGCTCTGGGCACAGGTGATGAATATGGCTTTACTTTTAGCTTGGCTCAACTAATTTAACAAGAGTAGAAGCTACAGATTATGGCAATATAATTAGCAGGTATAAAAGTATTTGAGAAAGATACAACTTTATAGAAGTAAATCACTTTTGTTATTCGTGTGGGTGAAGCTAATTTCAATACAAAGAAGAAAAGAAAAAGATTTCTCCTGGAGTGGCAGAATGGGCCTATGGAGGCCAAAGAAGGCTTACCTACTTTTTAAACTGCTTATTTTCCCAGGGGTTATCAACTGGACCTGCAAAATCACTTTGAAGACACAGCTACGCTAGCATCAATAGAGCTGGTGTTGACATAAAAATACCATCCAAAAATCACACCTTTAATTGGCATTAGTGTGTTGGCAAACTTTTTCCAGTGGTGCCTTACCCTTCAACAGCCATGTTATTGTAACTCTATCATGTGTTGTGTCTCATGGGCAAAGGCTCTGGGCAGGATTTGTTGAGTTCAGTGTGATGACTGGAATTGTAGAATCATAGAGTGGTTTGGGTTGGAAGGGGTATTAAACATCTACTGGTTTGAACTCCACTTCCCTTTCACCTTCTCCAGTGAAGACGAGAAGCCAGTGGCAAAGGAGATGAGCATTCAGTCTTGGTAACATCTCAGGGATTCCACTCTTGGGACTCCTTGTCTGGGACCACTGCAGTAAGCTGCTTTGCAGGCTGTGCTGAGATAGTGAGTAGGCATACACTAGCCTCTCAGTGTACTTAAGTAATGGGAAAAATGTTTTTTCTTTAAATTCAAGTGTTTCCTTGAAGAGAGTTCCTTCACATTTGTCCTACTTTCTGACCATCCACCTGTCCACTCACCTTAACATCTTTCCAGTTGCATTAGGTGGTTATACGTTGTTATAGTCTTATAAATGTATCCGATCTATATAAAACTGGCAGAAGCTGTCTTTATTTGATTTTGTGCACTGAGTGGTAGGTAGCCTTACAAGGGTGGTGATGGGCAGCAAGTCTCATGGTACCTAACAGCACCAGGAATTACATTCCAGTGTCATCTGTACCTTCTGTCCTGGTCACACCTACAGCATTGGAGAGCAACAGTAACTCGTGTATGTGAGGGCTGGTTGGGTGTGCGTAGCTGGGAACCTGTGGACCCACTGGAAAAGACCCATGACTGTCCAGGAGTCTGCACTGGAATGCTTGTGGGCATGGCTTCATGCTGTATGTGGGGCAACACGAAGCCCTCCAGGCACCTCAGTCTGGCTTTTGACTCTAATGGCAAATAGCTCTGGAACAGCAGTGCAAGGAGATGGCATCTTCCCACCTGCTGTGGCTCTGGTTGGTATCCAACCCTGTTATTATGGTTTGTTTGTTAGTTTTTAAAATATTTTGTTTTACTGGATAGTTCCCCAGCAATGGAAAGGGAGGTGCTGGGGCACTTCCTTGTGGCCAGAACTGCTCTATTCCTGGGGATGCCCATTCTTCAGGATCTGCAAAAACATAAAGTAGCTCCGTGCCAAATCCATGCCGTGACCTGCTTTCTCTGTGTTAGAAACACTGCTTTTTGCACTTTACCTCTAAGGGCTTCCATGGTTCTCACTGCTGTAGTGTTTGGTATCTGCTCGCAGTTCTCAAAGTCTACATAGAGGCTCTTGGGTATGAAGAGTAACCTGATGTCATCCTTGTGCCCTTAGATTTTATATCTTTTGTGAATCAAACTGAGCCTTGCCCTTCACAGCTGCTTGCTTTCTTTTATTCTGGGGCATGACACATATTTACAATGTTGGTTTCTTTCAAACTGCTGTTTGGGAATTTTCCCACGCCTTGGAGTTTCTTCACCTGGTCTGTGGGTAAAAGCTGAAATTCAACTGCGTCTGGCAAAACCAGAAGAGTTCCTGATGTTATCCAGGGATATTTGTGGTTGTTGAAAGGCTTCACTGGGCACAAGCTTTCCTACAGCTGCCTTCTGGCTTTTCAGCATCATATCCTGAGGGAACTGGAGTTGGCTAGCTGGCCCTAGAGTACTTTGGGATTGCTTGACTCCTTTCTGAGCCAGCAGCCTTGGACAATGCTCCCATCTTTTCTGGAGGTGGCCATGCTCACAGGTGCCTTCAGCTACCCAGGAAGAGGGCTGTGCCTGCTGGGATCTCTCCTTCTTCTCCTGTCTCAGGGCTGAACTTTATCTAAGTGTTTCTTTTTTTAAGTCATATGCAGGTCCTTACTGGCAGAAAGAACCTTGGCTCTTAATTATTCTACTTCTTATCTCTTCTTAGAGGTACCAGCAGCCCATATGTTTAGAATAAGGCTCGATATAGTTTTATGGTTTCACGTATTCACTTTTGTTTAGCTTTTCCCCTCATTCTCTTGCATTCGAAATTTGGATTTCCTGCCAGCTCATTGGCACAATATTAACCTTTCTTTTTGCTGGACGTGACATGTTGCCTTCAATAACAGGGGCCCGGATTTAATGTCCCAGGGGTCCTTTCCAGTTCTATGTTCACATTGATTAGGAGCTGAAAGAGTTTTATGAGAGGGGCTTTCCAAAGACTGGTTTGTTTTCTCCTGCTTACATTACTGTGGTCTTCCTTTATGAAATCAAATTCTTGAAACAAACATATATCCCACTTAAATATGAAACTGGTCTATGAAATTGCAGCTCATTCTAGGCTCATTTGTGCTCCTTCTTTTGAACATGCTTAGAGCAAGATCAGTCCTTTTGACTTACCTTTCAATTCTTCTTACAAACCTACTGTATTATTCATGAAAATTAAGTTGTGCTAATTACATCTCCTGTTCCACTTTATGCGAGACATACGTTCCTGTCTGACTTGCTTGCTAATGAACATTGTGGACTGAATCCAAACCCAGACAGAAGTTAAAGCGCTGTCACGGTCCCTGCATGCAGCTCACTCTCATGTCCTTGTCCAGATGTGACCTCCAGGCATCCTACAGCAGCCAGGAGATGTCACTGACTTTTATTGCTGAGTGCACTGCATCCTGTGGCTGTCCTCAGTGTGGTCTCGTTTTTATGAATGAAGGCAGGCAATGACTGCCGAGCTGTCCAGACTGGTGCCAGGAGCCTGGTGTTGTGGGGACTGGGTGGAGGCACTGTTGGAGGCAGTCCCTGGTCCCACCATGGGCTGTGTGCGGCTGCACTGCTGTTGTGGGGTGGGCTGGGCTCAGGGGACACTGGGGAGAGAAAGCCACGGAGAAGTATAAGTCACACTCTTCAGCAAAGTGAAGGTTTAAAAGTTGTACCTTCTCATTTCAGAGACTTCTTCCCTGCTGATTTTGGTAGGATTTTATTTTCTTGGATCCTTAGAATGAAGCTTCCTTCAGTTCAGTTCTGGATTTTACTCTTGATGCTATTTGGTGAACAAGCCTTGGAGACAAGGAGCTCATTTTCTCCTGTATCAGCAAAACTTTTTAGTAACTGCTAACCCCTTACACCTGTACGCGTCTGGTGAAAGAAGGGTCTTAGCCTGATTTTGTCTAGACTGGTGATGGAAGGAGAAATGAAAAAGCAATTCCTGGGGCATGGATACATGACTTTTTGGAAACAAAATATAACCAGCAAAAGTTATATCCCCAAAAGAGCTGGCAGGAGGGATCTTCTGGGTGTTCTTAATCTACCTTGCTGCAAAGTCAGCCAGGTTAGCTCAAACCACCTTTGTTTTCACTTAAATTAGCTGAGTCTGCAGCAGCGCTGTGAATGTTCCCTCTGTCCCTCCTGCCAGACGTGTGGTGGGGGACTACCAGCCAGCAGCTGGTCCTCAGCCAACTCCTGCTGCAGCCACGTCCAGGAGAGGCCGTCTGTGTCTCCCGGGCTTCACTTAAATCAGAGCTGAGCCATTTGCCCAGCATCAGTTCAAAACGTTTGTCAGGCAGAATTAGCTTCAGATGTGTCCTATACACTCACTTTCATGCTGTCCTTCACCTTCAGCTCGGCATACATCCCCTGGTCCTAGTTCAGGTCTCATTAACAGTCCTTTCTGGGAAATTTCACAGATCACCAGAGCTCTGTGGCAGTCAGCAAGGGTGGGATCATTCCTTAAGAGTGTCTGCATGGTGCAGATTGAATAGTTTGGTGTTTAATTTGCTGATTTACCCTTGGAAGGACAGGCCTGCTTAGTTACCTGATGATCTGTGAATCATTTAAGATGATTCTGGATGTGCATGCATAGAGTGATTTAAAGGATGCCTATGAGATTTGAATTGCTGTTTAAATTAAAGGCAATTTGGTGTGTATGTTTCTGTGACAATCCCATTCTAAGCATTTTATAGAAGAAACTTCTAGGACTTCTGCTCTTCCTTACAGCTCACTGGAATTTGGATACCAAGTTACTAATATAAAGATGGGAGCTAGTAGAGAAGTTTTGCTGGTATCACAAATACTTGAGATACAAAGGAGACTGAGCACATTTAGAACCCGAGATCTTTTCTCAGATGAATGCTGCTTTAAATATATCACTGAAAAGGGGAGAAAAAAAAAAAAAAAAACAAAAAAACCCAACAAACCCTGACAATGACATCAACAAAAAACCCGAAATGTTTCTGCCAATGATGATGATTTTTTTTAAGAATTAAAAACAACTGTTTAGAAATGATTAATTATTGCAGCATGTGAGCACGGTAAGGTTTCATCCATTCACAGTAGTATTTCAAATGATTTAAAATTGTTTGTTCAGGGTTTGCTTTTACTATGTCACTAGATGTCATGGATTTATTCCAGCTGTCCTCTGCACATGTACTGCTCGTGATGGATTTTGCGTGAGAACAGGCTGCCAGATTTTAGTCTTGATATCAAAGCCCAATTTTGTTTCGGTTTTAAAACAATTCTGCTTTACAGAATATACTGCTGACCTTTAATGGAGTTGGTAGAGAAGATGCTGGCTACTCTTCTTGCACTGAGGCTGGGCCTGGTTTCCACATCTGGAAGGGTTTGAAGCTGAGAGCAAGCATGGACATCTGAGCGGTGATCTTGCCTGTCCCCTCTGAGCACAGCCACATCTCCCCTGGCAGCAGCTGTGCCTGCTCACTGCCTCCCATTGCTGTCACTGCCTCTTGGCAGGAGACAGCAGCCTTCTATCTACTGGCTGCATTCTTCCAGTGAGCCCTGCCTAATTTGCTTTAGGCAAAATCAAGTGGATTATCTCAAGCCACTAATTAGACTATTGAAGGTAATCCTGCTGGCTTTTGGGTTTGTCTTTTTTTTCCTGAAGTGCAGTGGGGAGGATGGTGAGAGCTGCTCAGTGGCCATGTGGGAAGGGAGCTGAGCAGTGCAGGGCTCTGCACCAGCACAGCTGCAGCTGAGGGCATTGGGCACCATGGCCTTAGCTGAGGCTTCAGGAAGTCATTCATCTCCAGAGATCTTTATTCCTCTGCCAAAGCTCGCCCACTGGTTCCACAACAGGTCTATCAAGGCTTTTTTTTTTCCCCTAATTCAATTCTTGTTACTGGAACACTTGCATCTGGTAGTATGTTATCTTCTTCCTACTTCCCTTTTTAGTTTCCTAAACTAACTCAAGCATGGAGCTCTGTCAAATAATCAATATAATGCACTGTCTGATTATCTTGAAAGACTGAGTATGATTAATGTATTAAAATTGGATGGCCACTTGGAAAGGATATAATCTGATATCGTAGAGAGCAGACTGATTTGGGGGAATAGTATAGATGGGTCCATGTGCTCAGAGGAACTGCAGCGTGCTCTGAAACATTGCAGCTTGCCTTTAGAGAAAACCAAAACTGCACTCTGCTCCCTGACACACTGTTTGGTTTTTTGGCATGGTTGCTTGCTCTCAGCCAGAAGGATTTGCTCTGTGGAAAGTGTCTGCGGGCTTTTGTAAAATCCAAGCAGGAACAGCAGGAGTGCACAAGAAGTGATCTCTCTTCTTTTTTTATTAAGATTTTTGCGTTCTTTTTGAAGTGTCAATTTAGTGCACTATGCCCTGGGGTACTGCAAGTGTCTGAGTATTTAGGATGTGTAAAAGAACACAACTGTGCAATAACATCTCCTCAGTCTGGGCAAGCAGGTAACCTTTAGAGCATTGCTTTTATTCTTACGTTCAAACAAGATGAGCTAAGATGCTAGTAATCAAAAAGGATATTTACTGGTAGATTTATGTTTACAAAAAGCTATCCTCATGTAAACGACAGAAAAAATAAGTTAGCAGTTTATCATGAAGCTGAGGCATACCTCCAGACTAGACAGTGTCACAGTGAATTATAATTCCTGGTTTGGCTGCTGTGGTCTAAGGTTGCCTGTCTCTGAAGCTGGAAATGCCTTTTTGTTCCTTGTTTGTGCACTACTGGCTACTGCAGTGTCCTAATGTGCAGCTATGGTTCCAGGTGCTGCTAAGTGGGATACATCTCTGCATTGGAAAAAACCGCTCAAACAGGCAGCAAAGTGTGTGTCAGGCAAGCATGTGTGTGTGTTTTAAATAAAGTAGTCTCCACTGGGTTTAAAATGAAATGTTTCCATTTCTTTTTAAGCCTGCTTTTCTAAAACTCATTTAAAGAGACTAAATAACATCTGCCATCGGTGACATCCTTGGGCCCTCGCCCTCAGAGCACAAAGCCTGTGACATTTGGGTTGGCCATCAGGACGGGGTGCAGGGCTGGGTGTTCCTGACAAGCACCTGGGAGGCAGCATTTGTGTAACAATGCTTACTAACTTTTTCTAGTTGGTTTTCAATGAGATATTTCCTGATGTGCAAATTAGTTATGGCTTGTTTATTCAAACAAGTAAAAACTAATTTAAAATACTTTTTTTTTTTTTCTTCCAAATCATGTCCTGTTCTGACCCTTTAATGAACATGGATTTTAAGTTGCAGAGTGGCTGTAGTCCTTCTGACCTGTTTCCCCTCCCCTCCTTACTGACACTGATATTAGAACTATGGGAAAACTTACAGTGCTGGCAAAACGGGTGGAAAATCCAACGTTAAATGTTTTGCTTGAACATTTTGTGGTTTCTCCTGAAATTTTTTGTCTGAAACAAAGGATGTTCTTTGTTCTTATCTGGGGGGGGGGGGGGGGGGGGGAATGGGTTTTATTTGAAAAAAATCTGCAGTGTCATTGTAGATCACTGGGGTTTCTACAGAAATGGCACAAGTTTTCCATAACGTGGTGGTGGTGGTTGGTTTGTTTTGGGGGTTTTTTTGTACCTGAAACAGAGAAGGTCATTTACAAACTGTCCAGAAAGTTGCCTGATGTGAAGATGAAAAATTGCTTGTTGGCAGGTTCTTGCAAATGCACTCGGAATCAAAATGTTAGTGATTTGGAAAAATCTTGAAATACAGTAATTTCACATGACCCCCTCTTGGAAGCTTCTACGTTTTGCATTCTTTGCTCCAGCACAATTCCCACTGAAGAAATGCTTTAAAAAAAATAAATAAATAAAAAAGATTACGGCTGGTTTTAAAAATGCCTTTCCTTGTGTCTTTAGTACTGCATTAAGTTATGTTTGTATGTCTTAGTCTTATCCTGATTTATATGATCAGAACTAAGCTTTCTTGGATTTGTCTGGAGTCTGAAAAGATAGGAGCTGGGCCGCCAGATGCCAGTGATACCCCATGGGCTCGCAGGCTGTGGGTGTGCCGTGCTGCTCAGGGCTGTGCTACCCTTTCCCCTGGCCCATACTCTTTCCCTGACCCTGCCCTCTACCTACAGACAAGGGGAGCAGTGATGGGCACAAGGACTGGTGTGAGTAGGCGGCTGGAGCTGTAGCTGGAAGGGGATATCTGCAGTCTGGGGTGCAGGAAGAGTAGAGCCCTGGGAGGAAGCAGCAGTAGCAGCAGGGGCATAGGGGTGACCCACAAGTGGCACTTAATGTCTGCACATTGCTCAGAACAGGCGTCAGGGCTTGAAGGCACTCTCTGAGGCAGAAAAAAAATGGTGGCCTGGTGATAGTGTGGGTGCAAGGACCTTCCAGTGATGTATCTACAGCCTCTTCAGCCAGACATGGTTAACAACACAAGATAGCATTGTGGTAAAGTAGCTGCTAGTTGTCACTTGGAGAGTATCCTTCTGTTATTTCAGAATTATTGAGACGCTTAATTGCCTGTTCATTAACTGCCTCAGACAAAAATAAGATTTGATTAATTGTCATTTCAGCAAATTAGAGCCTGTTGTACGGAATAACAGAATTAAACAGCAAAGAGCTGGTTTTCTGCAGCTAGTTGTGACCTGTCCTGCCTGCACAGCGCTCACCACCCATTACTGACCCTGGGGTCTTGGGCTATATGGGAACTGGAGGGGCCACTGGCATCATGTTCATGGGGTGAGAGAGTGCTGCCTGTGGCACAGTGGAGATTACACCAGTGCTTGGCAGAGGTACATGTGAACACAAATGCAGACAGATGGCAAAGGAGAGTGTGTTGGCCCCAATTCCTAAACTTTGAGATCACTTCCTTTTTGTTGGTGGTGGTTTGTTTTTTTTTTTTTTTTTTTCTGTAAGCAATAGTCATTGCAACTGATTAAGATCAAATTTCCAAGCTGATTGAGATCTTGAATTTGTTAATGAAGACTGTGATTTTCTCTAAAATAGTCCAATATAGTATGTTATTTCTAACTTATGTACGTTCCGATTTTAAATATACCTGATTTTAGTTATGTTATTCAAGAGGGAAGATGGAATTTGCACCTTTGCTATAGAATAAAGTGGTTTATCTAATAGTCTCGGGTTTGAAGAAAGGAAAACTGCAGATTCATTATAGGAGCATTGAAAAATACCACACAAAGTATTTGCAGGTGTTAGTCACAAGGCCGAGCATTCAAAAAGCAGATTCCTTGCCTGATATTGTTTTGCATTCTTCTGGCCAAAAGTTAAAGTTTCCTGAGAGCTTTTCTTCTTTTGAGCCATCTTTCTGTCTCAGATCCTTCCTTTTCCAAGATCCCCGATCTTCGCTTCCCTTTAATGTTTTCTAAGGGCTCTTTCTCACCTGTTTGAATACAGCTATAGCTTCTACCTCCATCTGCCGAGGCTTGGCCAAGGAAGTCAGTAGAAACCTCTCATTTCTTTGGCAAGCCCTTGCCTAGTGAGGCTGGATGCTCTTTCAACCTCCCAGTGTAATTTGATTTAGAAATGTCTGAAACTTTGACAGTGTTGACATTGGGATTACATAGAATTTGCTTTCAAGAAGGTTGGGGATTAGCACAGCCATTGACTGCTTGTGCTTCATGCTTTTCAAGATCTAAACACTGAAGAAAAATCTACACCAGATTGGTGTCTTTCTAAACCACCTGGGTTTCAGGACCTGACAGTGTGGTTGGGTGTGGACGAGTGGGAGTGATGAGATTCAAAGAGTACCCTACCTCCTCTGAACCCCACTACTGTACGTGTTTGTCAGTTTCACCCCTGGTTTAACTCTTCCCAGTGCAGAATTTGTGAAGAAGAGACATTTCATCCTATGCAGTGCAGGTTTGAAGGTGATGATGACTGCGAATAGGGAACAAAAATAGATCAGTAAAAATAGAAGAACATTGATGAGAGAATTAATAGAAGAAAGTTTTGAGGGTGGTTTTATTTGTATGTGTGTGTATGTGTGTGATGGAAAGCTTTCTTCTGTTAATAGAAGAAACTGACATGGGTTCTTAGTTGGTGGCCACTCTGGAGTGGACTGGTTGGGGTCTTGCAGTATGCCCCATTTAATGGACTCGCTGTCAGAGGTCCCAGACCCGAGCTTCACTGGGGCTTGCTGGACCTCACCAGGCTCTCAGTGCAGTGCTTTGTGTTGGCTGTGGGGTTAGCAGTGGCCAGAGCACTGCAGTGGTGGTCTTGGGCAGGGGGCTGTGCCACCACTGCGCAGTGCACCCTGGGGAAAGGGAGCGGTGGTCCTCAGCAGCCGGGCAATCCCTGTCCCAGGGTCTGGTGTTTGGAATCAAGCTGCTTATCAGCCCCATCTGGGTGGAGGAGGCAGCCCTGGTGTGCTCCAGCCATACCTGGGTCAGGCGGTCACACGGCTTTGAAATGCGAAGCAGCTTCCTTAGCATTGCAGGGGGTAAAACGTGAATTGACCATATCATAGGCACATGGTACTTCCCTGCTCAGATTACACTACAAAATCTGGGCAGTTCCTAAGATAGAGCTGGAAAAGGGGATTTGGGAGTGTGAGCAGCACTTGGAGCAGAGCACAGCTGACATGGCTGGGAACAAAAGGTGATAGGAAAACTCTCTGCATCTGCAGTGCTGCACATCCACAGGTCAGCAGAAATTTTTCCTAACTGGATGTTTGTTGCAGATTTGTTGGGAGAAGCATGAGATAACTTTGTCTGAGCGCTGGCTTTGCTTTATGCCTTATGTTCTGCTAGTTGCAAAGATTGTGTCTGTCTGTTTACTCTCTGATTTCATACTTTGTTTTCCAGATTTACTTTCTGTCTGCTCATGAGACTCTAAAACTCTTGATTAATACCTTCAGTTTAACTGAGTTTAAAGACTGAAGTAGGTAGAGGCGGGCTTGCTTTGTTAGTTAGGGCTGCTAAAGCTGTGCCTACTCTGCTCAGGGACAAAGCTTTCTACAGTACGTTTTTCTGCTAAATTCTCCATAAGCACCACATGTGTGTTACTGCTATTAGTCACATCTTCACAGGCTTTTCTTGCCTCTCCTCAGAAGGGAGCTTCTTACAAAAACTTATTTTTAATGTTGCTTCTGGCCTTTTGACTGTGAATTCAGAGAGCATTTTACCTCACATACTGAAGCGAAAGTTCGGTTTGTTTTTGTTAATGTAAGTCAAGAAGTAGCAGTGATTCGGTGTGACAGGCTGAATGTGAGCCATATGAGCTGAGCTGCACAAGCATAAAGGATGATTGTGCTGCAAAATATCTCCAAGTAATTCAAATTTTTTGACACACTTACCACTACTCAAATTGCATTTCCCCCTTCCCACCACTTCTGCCCTTCCCCCGCCGTCAGGGATCTGATGGGATAGAAATATATATGCATTGTCTCTGGAAATGGTCAGGCTTGGGTTAAAAGTGCCTTCTTTCTGTGAATTTGATTATAGCACAGTGAGAGCTTCACAAAGGGATGGGAATAATTCTACATGCTTGCTTATATAGTCTTAACTAATGACTCTGCAGGCGAATAGCTCAAGCTTTAGCTGCTAACTTTTACCATTTAGAGTGTGTAAGGGTCACTGATTTCTCCATTTCGCTAACAAGTTTTGAAACACACCGATAGATCGTAGCTTTGTGGTTTAAGAAGAGCAACTTGTGCCTTGAGCCGAGGGAGCACAGCTGGCACACAGCTCCTGGCGTGGGACGAGGATTGCATGCTCAGGAGGATGCCGTGTCCCCAGGATCCCGCAGCACTGGGCAGAGTGCCACTGAGCCCCTCTTGGGCGGAGGACTTCGTAGGGCCATTTTTTTCCAATTAGGCGCCATTGATTTCTTTTGCGTGTTTTATTTTCATGCTTATTGACTTCTGTTTAATCTGTCGTTTCTCTGTATGGATGGCAAAATGATACATATTCATAACAGGATTTTATGTCCAGCCCTTCTGTCGATTAAAATTCTGCATCTCTTAGCATTTGGATGTAGACAGGAATAAGAAGTAATGGTTCATTTCTGAGCGGCGTTTCTTACAAATAAGTGAAAAGATGTATGTACGTGTTTGTAAGTGTATCATATTAGTGCAGCATCTATAAAACAAGGCATATTTTACAAACTCTTAAACTCAAGGATTGAATTCTGTTCTCTTGGGGAGTTCATCTCGCACATGGAACAGACATATCCCAGGGTAAATGAGAACAGAATGTGGATTTTCAGTGAAGTTGTTCTAACCCATTGGACCAGCACAAACCCCCTGGAGTCATTAGAAAGGACCCCGCTGACCCTGATGAAAGTGGAGATAAAGTCAAGAATTAAGGTAGTCTAGGTTGTGACATGCTTTTGCTGCTTAATATTGTGTGCAGTGTTTTTAAAGAACCAAACACAAAGCAATACACTGGATATTATTTTTAAGGCAAAATCCCAGATAAATAAATATCTGTCATCAGGTTCTAAATGATTCCTTGCTTCACTTTAACAATGAGCTATCCATTATATAGTCTTAATTTATGGAATGTTAAACAGTTTCTGGCATTTTTGTGCCCCTGCAGGAAGAACAGATGGTACACTGAATGAGTTTTGCTATGGGATAAAATGTTTCAGGTCTTCAATGGATCATATCCATCTGTAAGAAAGGAATAACATTTGTGTAAAATAAACAGGGTACAGTCAAACATCTTGAAATTCTCTGATGAATGAAAAAACAGTGTGTGTAATCTAAAGTGGTAGTATGCATTGGGAGGTAACATGGAAAACTACTGCTTAATGTTAGTTTAAAAGTGAACATTTTATTCACTTAAATATCCCAACTGGGAAATCATATATATGAGAATCTGGAAGGCAGTGGTAAGAATGGAACATGAGCAATATATACTGACAGTAGTCTCTTTATAAAAAGAGCATTACGCTTATAATCAGATAGATTGGCTATGTCTTCTCATCTTGTCTCCATGCAATAAAGTTCGGTCTTATTTGATTTATAGAACTTTGGCTGCTCTCTGAGAATACGGTTGAAGTGATGAAAAAATGGAATCCTGGCAGTCTTTATCATATTGGTGTATAATGTAGCTATCCCAGTAGAACTGAGTAGAACATCTCCATCGTGATTCACATCTTTCACATCCTGCAAAAGTGTGTCCTACAAGCCAAACAGTGGAAGCACTGCAAGAAGCTTCATTCGCTATTGTCCTAAGTGACCAGAATCTGTTAGAATGATGCATCTCCATCATTTTTTCAGAGCTTGAGTACAATTCTACCAGCTAGCATTTGGGGAAATTACTCCTTTCTCCTCATTGGCCTACATACTTCTGCTGTTCAGGTTTGGTGAGAATTGCTCCTTCTAACAATTCTGCAAAATTTGGTCAGTTGGTCAAAGTTTTCCTTTGCAGATTGAACAGTCATATGTTCTTAAGCTTTATCTACCTGAAAACAAGGGAATTAATCACCAATGTCCCCATAAGGCACATAAAGACAAGCTCACATCTAGGGGGGATCAATACCATTCTAACATGGATAATCAGTAATATTAATTGCTCTTTAAAGTTCTACTCGTGTCTCTACAGACTAGAAGGAGCTTCATCAGTGAAGTAACTTCTATAAAGCTGAAGTTAAACTAAAGCACTGATCTGTAGAGATCTTTAGATTCATGGACCCCTCTGGTCTTTGTGCTTTTTGTACCTAAGACGGTATCATCAACTTGTGTTTAAAAATGATTCTGCCAAAGTTGTAGCGCTCTTACAATGACTGGCTATCAGATGAAAATCCTCTCCCAGCATCCCCAGGCAGTCAGATGGTTGTGAACGTCTGACTGGGCTGCCAAAGCATTTAAAATCGTTGTGGGGAGCGGCGGGGTCATGCTGCAGGAAGGCTCTCTGCAGGTGCCTTTTCTGCCGGATGGCTGCACGTTACCGCGGGCTCAGAGCCGGCGTTCGTGGAACACTAGCAGAGGAATTTGAGGGAAGGCTGGACAGCTGGAATACCTCTCCTCGCACTGTGAAGAATCCTAACCACTTGGGTTAACAACAACAAAAAAAAAAATGTATATTTTTTTTCCTTTTAACCAAGTGTCCTGTGATTTTGGGAGACTTTATTTTGTCTTGTATATACTAGCGACTTTTCTATCTTAATTCTTCTTGCCAGTCTTGTTCTGGCCTGTGCATAATGAGCATGGAGAAGGGAGTGATTATCTTCTCATTCTTCTTCCCTTGTGTTAATAGTTTCTTTCCCCATACATAAATCATGTTAGAGTTGCAGGCTTTCTTCAGCTGGAAAATAAAATACTTTTCTCCCCTCACAGGAGAAACCCTCACCAAAGTGCGCGCATGTATCTTAATGTACCAAGAACAACAACAGCAACAAAACTGTTGTCAAAGGAAAAGAAGTATTCCTCTTATTTAAATCATATGCACATCTACCAAGTAATATATGAAGAAAAATTAATAAGTTTGCATTTCATGTTAGTGAGACTTAGCTGAACATGCATGATTCAATGCAAAAATAAAACTCTAAGCAGTAGATTGCTCTGGATTCTCTCTCCATCTCCTATTTCAGAGGAGGAATACCTGGATGTCATCTGATATGAAAATCAAATCATCAGTGTTCTAGTTTTCCAAAAATTCTATGCAAGAAGATGAGTATATGCTACTTCTTATTTTATGTAGAAGGATTTGACTTTCTTGCATAAATATTATAGTACGTCTGCTTGGTTCTTTCAGTGATAAGACCTGTTTTCTTCTGGGCAGCAGTTGAAGCTCAATCTCCTTGTTGTTAAATATCTTTTAATATATAACATGCTCCTCACTGGAACAAAACCAGGCTTCAAAGTGTCAGCATTGCCAAAATTTTTAGTTTTAAATACACTACCTTTAGTTGCAAGTTATGGTGGGCTTGCTTGTACTTGTTGATGATAAATATTCAGGTCTATGGGTTGCTTGCTTGCGCAGCGAACTATATTAACTTCCGGTGGTAATGGAAAATGTAATTTATAACTTACAAAGTAAACAACACTTTTTCTAATATCGTTCTGGTCTGTAGGGTAAACAGTGTACAGAACCACAAATCATTGTGAGTGCAAGAACTGAATAGGTGCATCCGGGGGCAGAAATTGACTAAATGTGTTTAGATGCAGAACAAATTATCGGTGATGACTGAGTATGTCTGCATGAAATTCTGTACAGTCTGCTAAAAAAGCACTGCTCTTCTCTCCAAGAAAGTATCCTCACATGTGAGGGGAGTACAAGAAATATGTGTATTTATTTGTGTATGTGTTTACATGTTGACACCTTTCAGACTGAAATAATACTAGATATTCTGCTTACATGAGTTTCAAAGTATATTGTTTTTATTTTATGGCAGCCCCTGAAAAGCTTTAACTCTGTGTCAGGTTGGTTGTGAGTTTTAATGAGGCTATTTCATCCAGAACACTTCTCTAGATCTTAATCTTCAGTGAATGAGGCAGTATTACTGGCCTTGGTGCCTCCCAGAGGATTAGCAGGGCTCAGGGCATTGCCCACCCAGGTCACCTCTGTCAGGGTGCTGGTTCACTGCATCTGTAGGAAGTAGGCCTCCACTGGGCAACATCCAGTTTGTTTCCCATCACTGTGTGCTGCAGAAGATACCATAAAGGGTCTCAAGCATTGTATGTGAGTTGGATGCCTGGGCCCCAAAAGTTCTTGTTGTGTCACCTCGAGGATTTATTGCCCTCTGAGAAGCAAAACTTCCCCTCCCTCTTGCTCAGCCCAAGTATCTGTGGTTTACTTTCCCAAACCAGGAGTCATACAGCGGACCTCAACTTCTCTTACGCAACTTTTCACAGTCTTAGAGGATCAGCAAAGAATAAACACGAGGTTGAAGATGGGTGATATTGTGAGAGTAACTTCTGTTAGTTACACGTGGCTTTATTGTTGTCTCTGAATGAGGGACTCTGAGATGATATAACGGAGTGGGCATCTTTTCACATCTTGATATCCAACAAAACAAATTAATTCCATTATCTTCTGTGGAAAGTTTGCACAGGAACGGTTTTGATGGATTACATCTGTGGCTGCTGACTGATTAGCAGCATGATAGATGTAGGCTTCATTTACAGGGATTTGCTTTCATTCATGAGGAAAAATTGAAGGTTTCTTTCAAGCACATTTTTTGCATTAAAACTTTGAAAAGTACTCAACAAATGGTAGACTTTGATTTCCGTTTGCTTAATGCCTGTGGTAATTAACATTTCTGTGAGAACATTTTAACCAAATGTTCTAGTTTTTCCTACATTACAATGATTCTTTTTTTTCTCTAGCAAAAGAATTTAATTGGTGTATGTATAATAACTGATTTGGGATTTGTTTTGTCACCATATGATAGGAAACTGTTGCTGAAGGATTGATCATTGTTTCTTTTTCTGGACTTTATTAATTTTATGATAGGCAGTATGGCTTGTGGTACATGCACTCACCACAGATGTGCTCTGTCTGCAGTCCATCGTCTCATATGTGGGTGGAGAGATGGTATGTTTGTGAGTGCTGAAATAAACCCCATTTATCTTTGTCATACCAAAGGATACGTGGAACGTGCTGTGTCGTGGAGCTTGTGGTTCATCCTGGGCTCGCTCCTGGTAAACCTTGGACATAGAAGTGATGGTGAGGGAAATTGTTTTTTCTCGTGTTGTTTATTCTTGTCCCTTCTCTGTTGAGGATAGAGTGCAGCAAACTCTCAGGATCAATGTCAGGAGCAGAACAGCGACTCTGGGGTGATTCCAGCTGTAAGAATGTGCTCGCGGCTGCTCCAGGGTCGTGAAGATGTGGGAAATGAAGAATTCTGGGAAAATTTTCTGTAATCTCAATGACTCGAGACGAAGACATTTCCTTGAAATGTGAGATGAAGAGGACAGCAGTCTTCAAGAGTAATGTCTCCAAAACCTGACAGAGATCTCTGTGTGCTTTCAACGAGTAAATCTGAACTTGCTTTTCACCTGCTCCCTATCCCAGTTTTTCTCCCACAGCATTTATCCAGAGTAAGAGGGCAGATATTGCCCTCTCTGTATGGAACAAAGTCAGTGATGGCCTTCTGTGCTGTCCTTAAATATAATTAATTTAAGAGTTGGAGCACAGGCAGGACAGTGGGTGTGCAGAAGTTCACCTTGTGTCCTGCGAGGCTCAGCTAGGTGCGTATTGCAGCTGGGAGAGCAGGAGTTATTTTCTCAGCTGTGGAGCAGAATGTAGCTAATGAAAGGAGTTGGTTTGTTGCTACAGTTGTTACCGAAAGCCTGTTTGTTCCCTTGAGGGGCACATTTGGATCCTGTTGAGTCACAAAGGGAAAAGGTTTGATCTCATGCCTTTCTGTGGGACTTCAGTACAATGTGAAAAATCATTGTGCATTTTGTCTGGAAGATGTCATGCACGGCCTTCTAGGAGAATCCTGATTGCAGACAGCAATTGTGTGTGTTACGGACCAAAAGACGTACGTTGACAGAACTCTGTGTAGAAGATGTGGAGAAACTGTGAACTCCAAATCATAGGAGACTATGAGATGTTCACTCTACAATCAGGGTTATTTTCAACTCAGCAGATTGGGTTTCACTATTAATCATGTCAATGACAAGGCCAGGGCACATACTGAAAAATTATTTACTACAAAATTATGGTATTAACATTTTGTTTTGACATTCATTTGAAATTAATTTGCAGGTGAAGTAAACCCTTTGTGTTACTCTGTAGAGCATCAAACCAAATTCTTCAGTTCTGAAGTTAAAGTTCAGGCTGGTGAGAGGTCCTGCCTTACAGATAGAGTGTGGAAAATAGCGTTGCCATTCCCTTCACTCTTCCCTCAATGAAAACAGTTGTTAATTATTTCCAAATTGGTACATGTGAAAAAACACTGCTGTTGGTTAAATAGTAGGTTTTCTTTTGATTAATTTATGTTTTAGGGTGGGGAAACATTTTGGCTGTTCCAAATAGAAGGTCTGTAGCGACTCTCACTGCAAAGGCTTGTGACGTTCAAAGTACTGGCTGGGCTCCCACAGAGCAGAAGACTGGATTAAGGAAACAAACTCAAAGCTTGAATCTGTTTCTTAAACAAAGTTCTAAGTAGCATCACATGCTACTGTTGGATATGGTGAGAGGGGATGGAGATGTGTGTGAGAACAAGGTGCTCGAATTTTGCATGTTACTGCCATTGAAATTGCAGTTGGGTTTTCCCAGGGCATGGGAAGGGCTGCTCAGGGTGGTGGTAGAGGCACCGTCTCCTCAGGTGTTTAAAAAATATTATAGATGTGGCACTGAGTGACATGGGCATGGTGGAGATGGGTTGGCAGTTGGACTCAATGATCTTGGTGGTCTTTTCCAGCTATAGTGTATCTATGATTCCTTAGTAATAGTGAGCAGCAGCTCTGAAAATGTGTGAGGAAAAAGAGAGAAGAGGGAGAGGGCTGGATTAACCTGGAGAAAGTCAGGGAAATGAAGAAGTGTATCTCATGACCTGAAAGGATTATTTTTGAGGAGCCAAGTATGAAACCAAACACAGGCACTAGTTCTGCTCTGGTTACTTATGGCTTCCACCAAAATGTCCTCCATAATGGGGAGTACTGTGAAAATTAGGGACTTTTTCTCCTGAGTGGAAACTGAGGAGCATCACTCATTAGGTAAATGTTAAAAATTTCTTTCCTTCTTTCATCAAAGCAGCTACCAGTAGTTACAATGCTAACCTGAGCCTGGAGCACTGAGGCAGTGCTGGTGATGCTCCAGGGGCAGAGCTGTGTCTGCATGTGTGGCTGCTCCTGGAGCTGGGGAACCCAGGGACACACTCTGAGCGCTGCCAGAAGAGCTCTCCCTGTGCTAATTAGTTCATAACTTATGAGCTTTGACACGTTTTTGTTGGCTGTGCCTTGGGAAATGTTTTTGAATGGCTGTTGTTGGCTTTGCTTTAATCTGTTCCCAGATTTTTTTGGCTGCTGTGGAAATAGATGGATTATTTAATTGTGTTCTGGAGGTTCGTATACAGTCACCTGAAACCTAGTGATGTTAAAATAATAATTAAAAAATAATAATAATAAACTACATTGATATTGAACACATTTTCACCAAAAATAAATACTGAGGCTCCTGCTGCTGCTGAGCTGCATGGCCCTGGTCTGGCTGCAAGTGCATGATGAGCCTCCTGTGCACAGATATTGCATTTACATTGTCCTGAAGGAAATCACATCTTCACTGGTCTGACAGAGACTCAATCTCTTGTACTTTGGGAAGCTCTGCAGCCCCACAATAGGGAAATAGGTTTAAAAAACATGGTGGGTAGGGCTGGCTTAAGAGCCTGCATGTCTCTGCCTGTCTGCGCTGCTCCAGGATCCATGATCCTCTCTATGTGGCGCAGGCTCTCTGCAGCCATAGCAGCACACTCCATGTGTTTTGGCTGCTCCAGCCCCCCGTCCACACACATCCCCTTTGCTGAGCAATCCATTGCCAGTGTGTCAGAGCTGGGATGAGGACCAGCTCCTCCACGTGTGCTGGGCGGGATGCTATTGCCGTTCCCCTCCTTTCCCCCATGTGAGTCGTTTCTCTATCACTCCATGCAGCTGCCATCCTCCCACTGAGTCACTTTGGATCTACTGCAGTGGCGACTCCCAATGACACAGAATATTGCTGTTCAGTGAGCCAAATACCTGCCCTGTTGTTTTGGGCTGAACTGGAGCAAGGGGGAGCATTGAAGTGCTACACCCAAGACATGACTTTCCCTTGCACAGCTTTGTCCCGTCATTCACTTGGAACAAGGCTGCCGTTAGTCTCCAGTTCTTCAAAAATGGATTTGAAAGCTACACATTCTGGAGGAATATGTCCCAGAGCTGCCTGGTCACTATTCCTAACGCTTGGCTGCTTCAGCTGAAATACCTTGGGCGATACTTTTCCATTACTCTGGCGCATTGGGTTCCTGTTTGGATTTGAGCACGGGCAACGTCCTGGAGAGCATCAGGAGCATCTCTGCAGGGCGCCTGTGCTGGGCAGGGAGGTCTTGTCGGAACCGCTCTCAGGAATCCACGTGAGTTATGATTTTGTGCTGCTCGCTCCTTGTTTGTCCCACACTTGAGTTCTCCGTTGAATTAAGTAATGATCCTCTGGGCTCCCAAATGTCCATTTTTTAAGCTTTTCCATGAAAAGGAGGTTTACAGTAACTTATTTTTTATTGAAAATAAAGCTAAGGAAAACCACCTGCAAAAGCTATGACTCTTGAAAACTGTCTGATTTTGCCAAGAACTGGAGCGTTGACAACTCTGAAGTGACTAAGTATCTTGTGCTTTACTTTCAATAAGAAAAGGGCAGCTCCTTCAAATTGAATTTTCACTTGGGGTTTATCATACTTGTCTTTTCACCCAGCCCAGCTGCCCCAAATGAGGATGTTGGCTCCAGCTCATCTCAGGTTTCATTAATTAGACAGAAGGGAATGGCTCTGCACACTGTATGTTGCATAAGAGCAGTAAAGGAAATCTTTGCTTTTCATTCATCCATCTAGTGAATAGCACTGTAGTTAACTCTGCTAGCAAGATGGGCTGGGAGCAGCCAGCAGCAATCACTTCCAGTGCCTGGTGAGATCACAAGTTTCCGGATTGAAAGGGTGTGAAAGGAAGGGCTAATCCACGGGCTGGCACAGCCCAGCCAGGAGTTACTGGGCTTAGGGTTTTTCTGTTTTTCATACAAGAAAAACTTCTCACAAATTTCCATTTTTCTCCTGCATTTTAAAGGGATTGTTTTAAAGTTGATACTTCCTTCCATCCCCTCCCTTCTTCCACTCGTAGTCTAAGCTATGACTGCAGCCATTTAAGAGCTGCTGGCAGCTGCAGCAGAGCAGCGAGGTCTGGCTGGGGAGAGGTGCTAAATACACAGGCAAAATGCCTTGTATGTACAGTGTGGATATGCATTTGTGCTTCAACCTCTGCTGCACCTATTGCAATGCTCTTACCAATGTGACAGGGAAGAGATTCAGCATCAGAGAACAGGGCTGTGTTTGGTCATGGCTTTGTGCAGCTTGGGCCAAATTGTACTGGGTAGCACCAGGAGAACAGGAGAATCTTGATTTGTGCACAGGTGGTGAGTGCCACTACTGCATTCCCTTCTTGCTATCTAACGCTATTAGCGCACATGTGGGCTTCCTTCTTTATATGCATGAAACCTGGCTGTGTAGATGGACAGACAAACAGAGCAGCTCGCTCACAGCTCTTCCCTGGAGGGACTGTGCTCCCTGCACAGCGCAGGACAAGTTGTGCAGTTGTCTGCCACTTTCTGCCTTCATTTGGTGGCATCTGGCCCTGCATGCTGCTCAGAAGAAAATGCATAGCAGAACATTATTGCTGGTTTTACTATTCCAGCAAAGAACCATTTAGTGAAGAACACAGAGGTAGGATAGAGAGAACAATAATTCTGCATACACTGCAAAGCTGTACGACTGGCTAAATCACAGATGCTCCTTCAAAAATGGACATCAGTGGGATCTCACGCAGGTGTTCTCTGCAGTGGGCTGAATTTATTCTGCTTATTGCTTTTTGTTTATAAACTTCTGTCTTTTTTTTCCACGAACGTTTGAAAGAATGCTCTTGATCCTGCCGTATCTCTTTCACACGTGCACACCTTCTGCAGTTGTTCTGCTGTTCTCAGAAACAGCCTTCACCAAGAAAGATCATGTTCCCGTGAAGGCTTTGAAGCAAAGCACCTCTTGTCACCTCTGCTTACCTACAATGAGCCTTACGGTTTAGTACTGAAATGAAACCATCTGGAAAAAAATCTCCCAGTAAAGTACTCCTCATAATTTAAAGATGTTGCACATTTGAAATGTCTGGATGTTGTGTGGAACACATTGGTTTCATCAGCGTTTTCAAGAAATACCAAACTGTTTTAATCAAGTCAACATTCTTCATTTTGACTTTATGTTATGACTTTGATTCAAGAAAATCACTTTCTGAGTATATTGTTTGAAGAAATCTCAGCATTTGTAACTTTCTGTCTGAATCAAAGTGCTAGTTGCAGTTCTGGTGGCTGCTGATGATAGCCTTCGAGGTCATGGTGCACAGGTACTGGTTTCATCTGCAGCATGAGGCATTTCCTTTTCCTTTTCCATGAAGATGTGCTTGTCCTTCGTGTTCATCTGAAATCTCACTTCTTTAAAGCTGCTATAGAGTATATTGCTTTGCCTTTCCTAGGTATCGTGTGGAAAGAGGGAGCTGAGTAATCATTGTATGGTACTACGATTTCACAACTCTAGCTTTTGATGCCATTAGCTAGTAATTAGCTGCTGTCCCCAGAACCCCTTCCAGCAGCAAGGATCCACAGGCTGTCCCACATCTTCTGTGTGAGTTGGGCAGGGCTCTCTCGCTCAGGTGAGAGTGTTTTCTCAGTGGTGCTCAACAGTTGTGTCTGTCTGCTTCACTCCATTTTTTTTCTCTGTGCCTGACATAGAGGCTGCTTCTATGATATGCAAGTTTATGGGTTCGTGGAGGGGAGCCATGGGTGTGGGGAGCAGATTGAGAAAGTACAGGGAAAATGCAGTACTTTAAAAAAAAAATAAAAAGAGATGCTTTTGTTGGAGTCAGAAACAGGATGTCTCTGATGAAAGAAAATGAGCTTGAGGATAAGGAAAACTGTGATGTTATCAACAGAAAAAGGCTTTGTAAGGATTTGGGCCTTATCAGTTTGAGGTTGGTAGCTTGAAAACTGAATATTCAGGGTATCAAACAAGAAAGGATACAGGGCCTCTGAGTGACTCAACAAGGCACTGAGCAGCAAGTATGGAAGGTAGGGAGCAGAGATGGTGCTCATCATAGCCCTGAGCTTTCCAGCCCTCTGTGTAAGTGAGAGAAAAGGGAGCAAGGAAATAACAGAGGAAAAGCTGGAGGTGCCTGGGCAAGCATGCAAACCCTTGGGCAGCAAGGAGGTGGAGGTAGCTGGACCAGGTAGGGCAGTCAGGGAGTTCCTTCAGGAAATTAGGACTGTATTTGTGAGGTGATGGGAAGAATGCAGAGGGGGAATCAATCTGCTATTCCTAGGTTTATCTTGGTAAATCTTCAGCAGTCCTTGAACTTCTAGGCAGGCGGGACCAATGGTTTTGTGCTTCTTACCTCAAGACGGAAGCTAATTTGGGGGTTTCTTGTTTAGAGTTTCTCTCTTGGACCATGAGCAGTTGCTGTTCAGATGTAAAAAGTGGATGTTGCATACAAGCTGTGGGCAACCAGTGCCCTGCCTGCATGCATGGCCAAATGGGGGGCTGTGGCACCCAAAGCAGCTGGGAAGAACTGGGATGGGAGAGGAACAGTGGGCAGGGCTGGGCACAGCTGCACCAGCAGTGATCCCACAGGAACAGAACTGACTTCCATGTGCCAAAGCATTAACACCAGGAGGGAACGATGACAAAATGCTGCTGTGGGAACCTTACTGAGGGAGCTTCTTTTTAACTGTCCTTCCATTCTTTGTTCCCTGGCTAAAGCAAAGTAATCATTACACACTTTGATTAGCCACAGAAGCTGCTGGAAGTAGGATAAATTATTGATTCCCAGACTGCACCCTGCAAAATTAATTTCAGTACCACCTATTGCAAAATACTCCCTTGGACAAAATATCCAACTTCTGGGAGCGGTTCTGAAAAAGTGAGCTTCTTCCAAGCCACTAGCATACATTCTGAAGCTTTTATTTCTCATTGTTGGTGTCCGTTAGCATGCTGAACTAATATACTCAAATAGTAGTAAAAACCTTTCATTTATAAGAACTGTATCTCTGTACGACGTACTGAAGTAATTCAGATTCCAGGACGGAGCTGTGGAAATTCTCAGCACAGTTTGTCCATATCTTATCAGAACAGGCACGCTTTTCCCACGGCCTGGCTGCTTTCCAGCAGTGCCTAAGCAGACTTGTTGGAAGCCCGGTTTGAATGGGAGAAGTAATCTTTCTGAATGGATTTTCTGGCAGGATTCCTGTTGCATGTGTGGTTTATTGTTCTTGGTGATGTGTCTACATTTAACCCGCTAGATAAAAGTTTTAGGGGCTTTTTTTTTTTTCCTCTTTTTTTCTGGGAGGGGTTCTGGAAAAATAATCAGATTGTAAATTCTATAGAACCTTATACACAAACTTTTTTTTTTTTTTTTTCTGTTTTATCTACTTTTCCACGCTAGTAGTATAACATTTTGAGCATGCTTTTGATGTAAAGGCCAACAGATTATTTCCTTGGACTTTTCCACGGTCAAAGGATTGAATGATTAAATAACAACAACTTTCTTTTCCTCAACCCATTTTAACAAAGTTTTATCGTGCCAGTTCATTTGATTTTTAAATAGCCATGCTGTTCACAGTGTAGTAGTTCTGTATAAAGGAACAGTCGTGCTGTCAAAAAGAAAAGAAGCGGTTCCCACTGGTGGCGTATCCTGAACTGGAGTGAACGCCTGTTGGTTGTGCATTGGTTGTAACTCCAGTGTATGCAATCAATCCCCCATGCACTGCAGGCCTGCTGTGGAGCTGAGCCAACTTCTGAGCTGAGGATCCGGCCTCTAATATGTATTACAGGATAGCTAATATGATGTTTAACCACTCGGTAACAGCGGTATACAAAGAAGTTCTATTTTAGCACCGCTGGGGCGAGAAAATAACTGTTAATGCTGAAAACTGAAGTTCAGATGATTGCTAAATGGAGGAAGGAGGCAGAACAAAACTCCTGTTATTTCAAGTTCACATGTGTTAACAGACAAATTCTCAGGCTGAGTTTTGGCCATGAAAGATCCTTAAGATTTGGATCTTTGTAATTAAAACAAAGAGATTAAATATCTTAAATTTGCATCTACAGAGGAGCAACTGTCCATTTGTTTATTATCTGCCAAAAAAATCTTTTTTTTTCTTTTTTTCCTAGAAAGAATGATTTAACAAAAGGACACAAAGTATAAAGACCTTATTTTTATTTTAATAGGCATATATATTCTGAGTAGATTAAAAATAGAATAGTAAAAGCCTTTTTTCTTTTTAGAAATAGGCATTGGAGTAGCGGGGGGGGAAGCTTGCAACTCCAAACTTAGTGCCTACAATGCTTGGAAGACTTTATGATTAATTTCATACTTAGGTTTCCAGATGTTGGATTTCATCCCAACTTTTAAAGACCTCTAATGTTTAACAGGATATGTGCTGAGTGTAGTCTTTAACAGAGTTTTTTTTCATAATTCTAGGGTCTAAGAGAAAAGGTAACTCGGGAAAACACTGCAGAATTGGAGCTGAATATACAGCCTTCTAGGAAAGAAACCAGCAACGCTTAAAAGTGCACCTTTGGACTGGAGCTGTGTTTTTGGGAAGACTATGGATAGGCACCAGAGCTGGCAGCGGAGCTGTCTGAATGCTGCCTTCTTCATGCTGCTGTGGAGCGGCGTTTCCCAGGCACAGAGGGACTGCACAGGTGTGGAGTGCCAGCCCCTGGACAACTGCATTGACGATGTGCTGGAGCCTGGTGAGTGCTGTGCCACGTGTCTGCAGCACGGCTGCACGTGTGAAGGCTACCAGTACTATGACTGTGTCAATGTGGGCTTCGTCAATGGCAAAGTACCCGAAGGGCAGTCTTACTTCGTGGACTTCGGAAGCACTGAGTGTTCGTGCCCTAAGGGAGGGGGTAAGATAAGCTGCCAGTTCATGCTGTGCCCAGAGTTACCCCCAAATTGCATTGATGCAGTGGTGCCAGCGGACGGGTGCCCTCAGTGTGGAAGAATAGGCTGCCTCCACGAGGGGCAGAAATATGTAGCAGGACACACCTTCCACATGCCCCCGTGCAAGGTCTGCCATTGTCCAAATGCTGGCGGTGAGCTGATGTGCTACCAGCTTCCTGACTGTAACACATTTGCCTTAAATACCGTGAGTCCCATGGATGCTGAAGACAATGAACCAGAGAGGCACTATGACGATCCGTACAGCTACGACCAGGAGGCACCGGAAGGAGACAACACTCAGGTGGAATCTCCAAAAAAATACAGGAGCTATTCTTCCCATTTTGAGCAGGAGAGCATCAGCCAAGAGCAAAGCGAGGATTACGACTACCTACCAGCCAGCATTGCTCCTTCAAGTTCAGCTGTGGCTGATACATATGCTGAGGAAACAACCACTCCGCTCACCACACCAGCACCGAAGCTCCTCTCTGAATTTCGCAGTGCCACAGAAAGAACTGAGCAAAAGAGGGTGCCCAGCACCACTGCAGCACCTCCCCAGCAAACAACGCACAAGGAAGCCCCAGTAACAACCATTGCTCCTCTGGAACACACCACAGCCACAGCTGAGACACCCAAACAACTGGGGAAACTGGACAGGAGACCAAAGGGGAAGCAGGGGGACAAGGAAAGGAATGAGCACGAAAGAGCACCCCATTCTAAAATGAAAAAGCACGTTAGAAAAGAAGACCCGGGGAACAGTATTCATTTGGACTTGAAAGAGGTGAATTTAACAGAGCCAAGTTCAGCAAAATCTTCCCATGAAACACATGAGGGAAATGCCTTTCCCAAGGTAAAGTTCAGTGCAACAACCTCTCCCCCTGTTGCTCTAAAGGAAGACCACAGTAAGTCATCCCAAAAGCAGTCACAGACACTTTATCGTTACCATCCTGAGGAAGATGGGGACCCCAACTCTATTCATGCTAACCCCAGATTACCAGAAGGTAAGAACTCTTTGCAGTCTAGATGTGTAGATGTCTATGTAACATTTACTTGCAGTGGCATTTTTCTTTCCTTATTTTCACTCCACACAAAAGTCAAGCAAATTTCCAGTTACCTTCTTTTAGCTCTTACTGAAGGTGGTTTGTCTTTCATATGACTCCACTGCTACTGTTTCACTACTGCTTGCCTTATTTTGATTTCTCAGACTGTGGATGGTTTTTTCTCATGTTTTAACTTTATTTCAGATAATGGTATTTCCTTTCATTATTTTCTCTTCTTCATTTCTAATGCAATGTCAGAGAAACGTTTTACTGTACAGGAAAGAAATTGGATTTAATTATTTATCTGTTCAGATTCTCAATTTACCAGCTGAATGTAATCATGTTTGTAGCTTTCATCTTTTACTAGAGGAAGGAGTGAGATGGTTATGCTTCTAGGGCACAGTGTGCATCCTACACAAACATTTACAGCACTTGTTGTAATATTTATCCTATGGCTGAAAGGCTGTCTAAGCTCATTAGTACAAGAACTTGGTAGATACATTCGAACACCACTGAGGACTAGTATAGAGAAAGGACTGCCTCATGCTTTGGGTTTTTTTGGAGGCTGGAAGTTGATGATGTTTATGATCAACTGTGGCAAGTGTATGCATTTCCTCTCTGCCTCTGGATTCCTCTTGACATCTTCAGTGAATGTTGATTATATGCTTTATGCAGTGCTCATTACAGTAATGAATGCAAATTTCATCGCTATAAATTAGCACATATACAGCTCATATTTTCAATTCATTTTTCATCAAATCAAGAGTAATATCTCCATTTTCAAGATGTGGCACAAAATGTTCTCACGAGAACTCAAATGTATAATACTTGGAGTCTGAGTCGAGAATACTGATTACTCCCTAGACAGTGATATTTCTTCCTGGGTTACCCAGGTAGCCCTTATACATGTTAGTCCATCTACTCAAGAAGTTTGAGAGATAGGAGGTGGTAGATTCAAGGAAGAGCTAAGGCTCTAGGTCCCCATGTAAACAGCATGCCTTGTTTACCAAATGAAAGGAGTATGAGGTCCATGCATGGAGATGATAGCCCTTCTTTCTCTTTCACATCTGTTTTTTTGTAAATGTTGACTTCATAGTCAGTGATAGCAGCCATAATCCGAGTCAGACCTTGATGTCTTGATTTCACCAGAACAGTGCTCTACAAATCAGTTCTACCTGCATTGCAGCTGTAAGGCAGGCAGCTTTCAAGGAGGCAGTTTGAACCCAGTGCCTTGAAATGAGAAAACACTGGCTGAACACACATACCATGCAGAGAGATGTCATTAACAGATGGAGGCTGTCAAATGTGATGTGATGGATAGTTTATGTGCTTCAAGCCTTACCTCTGTGCTACCTTCTCTTCATAGATGCCTGTTTTATTTCACATCCAGATACATTTGTTGTGTGAAAGATGAATCTCCTAGGCCTGGCTGACTGATGATCCAAGGGGTAAACTGGTTCCAACCTTCCAGTTTGTCTAACCTGAAGGAGAGAAAAACATGTTTGCTCTGTGAAATGTGAGTGGCAAAAAGTAGGTGCCTAGATTGTGCACTGAGTTCACCCGTGCTCAGATTTACACTGCCAGGCTATGCTTAAAGCTTGCAGCCTACCACAACATCTCTTCTGAGCTGTGCATCAAGGTTGTGTTATACATAGGTCTGAGTAAGTGAACAAGAACCTATCTTCTGATGATATTTTAATCCAGTCTACTTAAATTGTTTTTTTTTTCCCCTTTCTCAAAAATGAGATGTTGGTGAAACATCCCTAAATTTTCATTAATAGAGTTTAAGAAAGACTTCTGGGGTGAAAGAGCTCTTCTACAGAACTAGCTGCCATATTTTGGAGTCTCCTTAGGATGCTTTCAATCTGTCATCCATGGGAACTGCTTGGCTGGCACAGGACCAGCTGAGGTTCTTGCTGGATAGCAACAAAAAGTGATGCCCATGTGCTGTGAGGGAGCTGCAGAACCTTTCCCTAAACCAGAAGTCTCCCTGGACCTGACTAGTTGCAGTGCTCATGCCTAGGGACTGCTGGATTTTCACTTGTGGTGGCGGTGTTTTTTTAATTGATGTGGTTGTGACTCATGTGAGCAGATCCATATGTTCCATGTAATAAAACACATACATCTTCTGTCTCTTTGGTGATTCCTGAGTTGGTGATAGAGGGCAAGTGAAGACATTAGTCAGCCTTGAAAGGAAGATTAATTCTGCCTGCAGATGTAGAATGAAAGCATAAATTTTGTGCATTGGTGTAATCTGCTCAAATTGCCAAGTACCTTTTCCTCTCATCTTTAAAACCTGCGTTGCCGTGTTGCTGTTCCCCAGCAGGACTGCTGCTATCATAACAAAGCGTTGCCACACCTCCAGCTGCACTCAGCTTCCCCTTGGAGGCTGCACACAGGCAGCCCTACAAGGGATGTGGGTAGGCCCAGCTCTCTGGGCTGCAATGTGAGCCAGCCCCATTGCCAGCCAGCCTCCTCAGCTCTGGGGAGAATCTTCTCCAGCGTGGCTGCATGGGGATGCAGGAGCCCCCAGCCTGTGTGTGCCCAGCACTGGCTGCCCTGCAAAGCAGGCTGGCCTGGGGGATTGCTTGGGTTCTTTTTGCACTTAATTGACTTCTCCTGCTTTTCTCATCAGTCTGTGTGTGGGGGTGGACTTGCTTTATTTTAGGTTGTCCTTCCTTGAAATCTTCAGTACACTTACTAAAATGTCATCTAAACTGCTTTTTTTTCCCTGTGTTTATTTGGGTTCCCAAGTTCCCAAGTGATACATTTTTTTGTGGCTCTGGGGACTTTCTACATACTGTCTTATTTATTTATTAGTATTTCTTTCTCCTTGCAGCTTAGAGAAGTATAAGGGTCTTCACAGAAACATTTGCTGCCACAAAAAATTCTCCCTAGAGTAGATGGCTATTGCATTTTTTTTCCCTTCCTATTAGCTGTGTGCTGGCATCAAATCTCAGCGGTTGGATCCCTGGTGCCTCTGGTTAATCCCTTGGCTTTCTGACTTATATTTTATGTATCTCACTTCAGTATTATTAGCTGAGCTTTCATCTCCCAAGTCTCTGCTGCCTCTTCTGCAATCTTATGATAGAAACAACATGGAGTAGGTGCTCGGATTAATTTTGCCTTTTGATGCGCATTCTCCTTTTGTGATACATTTTCCATCTGTATGTCAGCTGGAGCTGGCTGGGCCAAATCTGTCTGCATGCTGCTGCTGCTGCTGTCAGACACAGGTGTGTACAATGAGATGTGCTGTAGAACCTCCAGCTAAAGCTATTTAGCATTTTCACTCATGTTCTCCAGCAAACTGCCGTTTCTTTCAGGATTTCTTCCTCACTACTGTTTTAGAATCATAGAATCATTTGAGTTGGAAGGGACTCTTAAAGGCCATCTAGTCCACTGCACTGAACAGGGGACACCTACAGTTCCATCAGGTGCTCAGAACCTGCTCCATCCTGACCTTGAATGTCTCCAGGGTCGGGGCACCACTGCCTCTCCGGGCAATCTGCGCCACTGCCTCACCACCCTTAGTGTAAAAAAAAACTTCTTCCTTATATCCAATCTAAATCTCCCCTCCTTTAGTTTGAAACCATTTTCCCTTGCCCTGTTACAGCAAACCCTGCTAAAGAGTCTGTCCCCTTCTTTCTCACAGCCCCCCTCTAGGTACTGGAAAGCTGCTCTGAGCTTTCCTCGAGCAGCAGTTTTGCTGATTACCTGGGTGCTACGTGGTGTTGGGCCCCACGGCTCCCTATGGCAGCCCAGCACTCACAGCCCCAAGGGAGGGAGTGGGCACTGCCATGGTCACCCCCAGTGACCCTGCAGCAGACCCAAGGGGACACTGGTGGCTCTGGGGAGCTGAGCCCAGCAAATGGTACCTGCCCCAGCAGGGCTGATGGCTGTTGCTGCACAGGGGGCGCCATCCTCTGCTCTGTGCCACTCCGCACCACTCTGCTGTGGAAACACACTGTCTTCAAACTGAGTGCACATGTCATAGATCCCATTTGTACACTGAAGAGTTCTCCAGCCTCATGCAGACCTATTGAAGCTGCTGTGGCAAATGCTAATTTATCCACTCCTAAAGGAATAGTAAGTGTAAAGTAGAGGTAATTACTCAGCTGAGAAAGTGTAAATTAAATACTGTTACCAAGGGAAAGGATGAGATTGATAGAGACTACAGTCTTAATACAGCCTCTTTCCAAACATTGATCTTATCCTGTCATTTACCGCAGGAGCAACAGAGGGAGATTTAATTTCTGTATTTCCTATTTCCTCATAATAAAAATGCCCTGAACAGGGAAGGGCTTAATAAAACATATTTAAAGATCTTACTGTCAAGTTTTTATTATTTTTTTCCTACTTGTTTCCATTTCCCCATGCACTGCCAGAGCAGTGCTGTTCCTTGGATAAATGTAGCTCAGGTAGCAAGCAGCCTCGTTGTGAATGTTTTATGATTTGCGTTCTGCTTTTGGCAGCCTAAATAGCAATTTGTGTCTAGCTGGAACTATTGTGTTTCAGAATAGAGGTATTTTTCCACTTAAAAAAAATCACCAGTTGTGGATGAGTTTATCATGGTCATTTTCAGAGATAAGGATAATTGCTCTCCAACTGAAGTAAATTCGTGAGACAAGATCAGTGGATTGGAAAATAACACTCATTGCAAGTGAATCCTTATCAGGAAGGAGGCATTGGGAGGCTCTTGTGCAACTCCTGAGGATGTAGGCAGGTTTTCAGCCATCCCATCTACTGTGTGTTTGCTCAGGGACTGAGGCTTATGAAGAAGGACCTCGCCTTCAGAAACTGAGGACAGATGGGAAAGAAGAGGTCTGTGGAGCACACCTTCACTGAGGGCTTCCCTGAGCACACCAACCCTTCAGCCCTTCGTCCTGCTGCTGCTGTAAAAAGCACAGAGGGTGGGAAACGCTGAGAGTGAAGCCTTGGAAACACAATCTCAAACTGCAATTACTTTGTGTTTTTAAATATTAGGCGATGTGTTCTTTCATGTTTACCTGCACTACCTCAGGCTTAAATCTGTATTGTATTGGTCCCAGCTCTCTGCAGCAGGAAGAAATCAGCTCTGAAACCTCAAACTAAGATAACTGCAGAATAAAAATAAACCTGGGGAGAGTGGGATGTAGGGAGAGAAAAGCCTCCAGGCCAGCAGTATGAATTGGGCTGAGCTGCAGCCTCAGGCGAGTGTTCAGCTGTCTCTTGGGTAGGCACAGCTTTGAGAGGGATAATGGAGGAAGATAGCTTGAATGGGTGTAAGGCAGGCGAGAATACTTACAGAAAGAGAGGGATGAAAATACAATAAAATAGAGAAGCATTTTAAGAAAGAACCACAAAATAGATGACGTTGTTCTGCCCAGAATGTCATTTCTACCTCACCAGCTGGTATCTGGATGCCACCGTGTGTCAGGGGCTTCTCTTCTTAGTCCCCTCCCCTTGCTTATCTCTTGCTATTTCCTATGTTAATGAGAGCAGTAACTTGAGGCTGGTGTGCACTAAACACTGCTTGTGGCACGGGGCTGTGAACACAGCACACAGCACACAGCCACGTAAAGGACAGCATTCACACTAATTGTTTGCAGGCTTTGAAATAAGCAGTAGCCAAAGGTATCAAATCTCCAGGTGCTGCCCTGCCACATGTGACTGAGCTCCTGCTCTCAGTGGATGCACCATTGAGTCCATGTGAAGGGGTCTGAACAGTCCCTCTTAAGGAGTTTGAGCACAAACCAGGAGCTGACCCAGCCTACCGGCCTGGGCACGTCAGCAGCAGCTGAATTGTGAGTATCCAGACTTGCCCTAGCCAGGGGCACACTTTCTAGGTCAGTGTTGATGTTTTTGTGTTTGTGCCTAGTTGATTTCTCTGGACAAGTTGCTGCACGACTGCTGCTCGCCTGTGTGTGTTTTTGTGAGCTGCTGCAGGTCAGGCTGTTCCTGACTTTCCAACTGGCAAGGTTCCACATGATCTGCAAAGCTCTGAGTTTAGTGCATTCTTTTTGCTTTTTTTTTTTCCTCCAAGAATCCCCCTTGTGAGCCTCAACCCAAGCCTTTGTCATCACAGACCTTGTTCCAGTCATCATGTGTCCCTTTAATAGAATGGAGATACCTACCAAAGGTCACGAGCTCCTTGCAAGTCGAGCTGTTGGAGAAGATGGGTCTCTGTTTTCTTCTGTTCTCTGCAGAGTTGAACAGAGCAGCTGCTCACTTCAGTGTGATCTTATGAATAAGGCTCCAAATTCCAGGGGGCAATGGCTGGCAGCTACAGTGTGTGATACAAGGTGGGATGAACTTGTATGTTCCTTCGGGTCTTGCTAATCTTGCCTGAAGAGCAGAATCTTTTTCTAAGCACTTGGTGCAGTGCTGTGGCTTGGTCAGATTTTCATCCACTGCCACGCATTTTATAAACTGTGCTCTTCTTCCTGAAGCACAAGCACTATGTATTACTCATTCAGCTGGCTGGAGCACTTTTTCTTACAAGGGAATGCACTGTGCTAAGTGCTGGCACCAAGGGCACCTGCAGAGACTGAAGAAACAGTGAAATGGGATGAAACTTTGGCTTCCAGCAGGGAGTGCATGCCTCACTGCTGGCTGTGGTGTGAACCCAAAAGGCAGTGTTTGCCTTGGACAGGTTTTCCACAGTGACAGGGGACACAGGCAGGTATTCTCAGACATCCTTTGACTTCATGGGATTTGGGTACCAAGACAGTTTAAATCCAGTATATTGAAATAATAAATGTGACTGGAGCTGAGCATCTAATTTATTATGACATGTTATCACCTAAAAACCCCGGGCATCAAAATATCTTTGGAAACCCACTCTCTGTACCTGTTTTTTAGGGGTAAACATCATCCATCTTTTGTGAGAAGTTAGTTTCATCTGTGGTTTGCAAGAAAATCTGATCTCAATTATGAAATTAAAATGTGGTGGAGACAAACTGTGGAAATGAGATGGAGGTTGTCTTGTGCCACTTAATTAAGCTCTTGAAAACAAGACCCCTGGGCTCCTGGGTATCTCAGATGATGGCACCTGCTCTTTATAGCATGTATCTGAGAGTACTTCTCTTAAGAAACAGAATTAAAATGAAATTTATTTGGAGTAGTGTTTGTGGTGCTATAATCAATCACTGAGGTATTGACACAGAGTATAGCTTGTTAGAGGGAAGCAAATATAAGTAGTGATTTCTGTTCCAGATTTTCTCAGACAATAACCTTTTGAACAGTTTCAAATATGTGGGCCAGAGGAACACAGCATATGCTTACTCATGAAAGGATTTGTAATTTCATTACCCCAGGCCTCTCAGCAAGCCATATCTCTTACCTCTCAGGGATTCTTAGGTAACAAGCCAGCAGTAATTGGGATTTTATAAAGATCTCCTTATGTGTGAGTGGGTTTTATGTTTTATTGACTATTCCCAATCTGTCTGTGCTGTGTCTGAGATGACTGATTGTCTTCCAAATCCACCAGAAAGTCCAAAACTCCTACCCCAAAGCACTGGTGGTGTGGACACCAAGCCCAAGTCTGACAGAAGGACAGGGAAAAAGCAGTCGTGCTGTCATTTGGATCAGCACATTCTGCTGCTTGTTGCCTTGCCTGTACTTGGGGCTGGGGAGCTGTGTTGCCCCCCCGAGTCCTTTGCTCTGCTGCTACAAGCACATTGCAGGGAACAGGTCTGCAAGCAGTGATGTTATAGAGCCTGAGGGTCTGCAATTGTTCATTGACTGATGGAGCTGTGGGGTTTACTCCATCAGTGAACCCTGCTGATGATGATGTACCTCATTAGGTGGCAGACAGTGGCTAACACGGGAGCTCTGGGTATTAACAGAGAGGCAGCTGCTCATTGCAGTCTGTCTGGAGACCAAGGGGCAAATGAGGTGCACAGGTAGGTTCATGTAGCTGAGGTTAGATGTCTCCAGCTGCCCATGGCAGACTGGTCACGCTGGGAGTGGTTCTGACACCAAAAAGGAAAAAAATAAAAATGTGGAACTATAATTCCTTCTCCTTCCTTGTTGCGAGTGCTGGCTGCTTTTGTGTTGCTTTTGTGAGCTATAAGAATGCTGTTTGCATTTACAAGGGCTCAGAGATATTTGTAGTTTTGAATTACTGAATATTAAAATACATATTTATGGTTCCAGCAGCTCTGGGTTTAAAAACTATTAACAAAATCACAGACTGGCTTATATTGAAGGGGACCATAAAGCCCATCCAGTTCCCACCCCCCTGCCTTGGGCAGGGTTGTTACACACTAGATCAGGGTGCCCAGGACCCCATCCAGTCTGGCCCTGAATTCCTCCAGAGATGGAGCACCTACAACCTCTCTGGGCAGCCTTACTGTCCTCTGAGTAAAAAAACATCCTCCCAGCATCTTACCTAAATCTCCCCTTTTGCTGTTACCAACCCTATGGCAAGCTACTGCTTGCATCTCAGGCAGCCTGTATTGCAGAAGAATTAGGTTTGTTTACAGTGTTATATACCTTTCCACTAAGGTAATTTAAGTTGAGCATGTGAACGCGTCTCATGGATAAATAAGTTTTTAGGATGAACTTTATTTTGTATGAGGTCACTATGTAAAAATTTAATTTCAAGAAAAATGTGCATCTTCTCCCTTAGGTTGGTGAGCAACTGTGCTGCATCTTTACCTTTCATACTTGGTTATCACAGAACATCATGGTGGATTTATCCCCTCCACCTCTACTGCCTGTCACTTCCTTCCCTTCCAATAGGCTTGGAAGAGCCAACTTTTGTGAACTTGTGGTTAAGGAAACATCCTTTCACCTGTGTAAGTCACATGCCAGAGAGCTGGCTTATCTGCAGAGAACAGAACTGAGGAGAAAATTCAGCCCTTGCAACAAAACTTCTGGGGATACTTCAGGTTCCTTGTTGTTGTACCTCTCACTATATGTATGTTACTTCCTGCTGGAGTTTTGAATTGTGCTGTGTGTGTTACTTACCGGAATACTTTTCTGAGCACAGATTAAATGGGTTAACATTATAAAGTTATAAATCTTATACGAAGTGAAGAATCAAAAATATTTCTTGTATTCGTGTTCCAATTAAGACATCATCCTAAAGAGTCTTAGAAAACAGTTATTATTCAATGCCAGGGATTTGTAACAGAATGTGTTATACATAATACCAAACCTTCTGCGAGTCAATAAGTGCATGACACATGCAAAGGGAATTCCAGAAAGTATAGTTCCTTACTGAAAAAGCATCTTTTTAATGAAAGCAGAGATTGCCATATAAAAAAGTCATTTGTTACAACTCTTTTCTTAAGGTTAAAGTGGTGGTTTGCATTGAAAGCAGAATGAGAAACTTCTGAACTGGTTTAAAGATATTTAAAAAGTCTTTAACTAATGATTCTGAGAAATCACTAGCAGGAAGACTTGTAGATAAGAATATAAAGTCTATTAATTATCTGGTGGCACGGAAAGCCTTACACTCGGCACGTGCTCAAGGAACTGGCAAGTTGGTGGCTATTTCTCTGCAGTGCACAAGCAGGCGCAATTGCAGTTCTTCACATACCTCTATAAAACATCTTGTTTATGGCCTATAAGCTGCTCCGGATTAGTATAATTTTCCCTTATCCAAGAATGTTCCTCTGCAATTTGCATTAAGTTTTCTTGTGTTGGAATTGCTTGTTTCATGAAACTACCAGTAGTTGTCATTTCCAGGTTCAAAACTACAGTATTCTAGCCAAGGGATTTTGTAAGATATTGGATTCCAAGTAACTGTTTTTGTTGAAGATAATACACACTTAAGTAACGTCTCATGTATTAATGATAAAACTTTTACTGGTTCTCAGTCAAAGCTGATAAGCATTGTCTTAACTTATGGTATTGAAATCAAAAGAGAGTTTGGTACAAAGTTGCTAGGTTACTAGGTTACATAAATGTTTAATTTCAATTGGTTTGGATTGAATGTAGTCACAAGCAAGTTGTGGTTTTGCTTGTGTCTTTAAGTGAGATTGGAGATAAATGTGTAGGCTTTCCAAAATCTTGTGTGCATGTCTCAGGACTTTGGGTTGTTGCAGAAAACTAACTAACATGCTTTAAATATATTCTTGAAATACAGAGTTGTGCCTTGCCCAGATAATGTCACTGGGCAGCAATGTTCTATGGACTGCATGTACCCCTTCTCCTTTGTGCTTGGCCCCAGGCACAATAGGAGACAGCATGTGCTGTGGTGTGCCTGGAATCCACTGTGGGACAGGCAGAAGCTCCCACAGCCTTGGCATTAGGGTGAAAGTTGACCAATCTAGATGAAAAAGAGTTATACAACTTGTTTATTTATTGTTTTTGAGTCAGCCAATGTTTGCCTTTCAGTGTGAATAGTTTGGTATCCTGAAAAATTCTGGTATGGTACAGCAGATGCTAGGTTAAGTTTACTATTTATTCTCACACTCAAGTACGAAGGTTAAATGAATTAAACACTTTGGTGCAGAAACTGATCCACCTTTAACCTCCAGCACTACGTCGCTGTTCCCACTTGGGTGAGTGCCGACCTCCCAGCATGCCAGCTCAGCCTGGCAGGGCACGCTGCTCATCTGCAGCAGGATGGTGGGATGCTTCACCTGCACTGCTGCTTGTCTGCACCACTACAGGCTATGGGATCTGACCTTTATTAGGTAACACTGAAGTCCCTTTGTAGTAAGGTGAAACAGCTTTATGCAGTCTTGAAATCTGACCCTGATATTTCAGGAAGTTTATCCATTCAGATTCTAAATGGAGTCAGTAACATTTCTTGAAATAAGACTTTGAAGGTCAAATCCTGTTCTGTCAGTGCCATATTAACCCCATTACTTCCAGTAAGGTATTCACTCATTTCAGCTGTATTACTTCTTCCTGTATTACTGTGAAATAGTAAAGGGCAACTGTTAACCATTAGAAATCCTAGAAACAAAATACCTTCTTTAAAGAAGACCTCCTTACATCTCACAGTGTGCACTGATGAAGTGAGCTGGTCTCACTTCACAAGGCTTTCTTATTTGTTTCTGTCTGTTATATTTCCTGTCAGGCTCAAATTCCTCTCCCAGATCTTACAGTTAATTTATAGCAAGCAAATACCTCATGAAATGTATGATCATTATACAAATACATTATTAGAGCCATTTGTCTTTTTGTTTGTAAATTCCCCAAATTGAATGTCTGGGTAATGGATGTTTATGGAGATGCAGTCAATAGCATCGAGAGCACACAGCACAACGTGGCACCGAGGTCACGAGCGAGCCACCTTATGTATGGCAGGCAGGAGGGGATCAGTGCCTCTCATCTGACACTGCAAACCCGGTTCCTTTAGAAAAAAAAGTGCCGGTGTTGATGGATGGAACAGACTTCTCTCCCGTCCATGCTGGTGCAACAGAACCGATGTTCACACTGCTTTGTTTTATGTCTGGTGTGGAAAAGCCCATGCTCCCCCGTGGAGTTAATCATGTGCCTGACCACAAGCATATGGATTAAAGTCAGTTTTTCAGATGACTGTAGCTCTGTTTTTCCATTGAGAGACAGACCAATTCATTATTATACTTGATAAGCCTAGAGTACTTGTGTTATCTCATAAATATATTAGCATGAGGATCGTCCTTGTGTACTTCCTTCATACTAGGTCAGACTACTGTTGTTCCTGGAGGGGATCTTGCCCTACTTTGCTGCAGTTGCAACACAAGTAGGCATTTGTACTAGTGCAGAAACCTTCACAGCACTTTCATATTTTATATCCTTTAATGCCGAGAAAGAAAAAAATATATATGCTGCAAAATAAAGGAATTAGCCCATATCCTGGAAGGCCAGAGGGCCACTGTGCTGAAGTGGTGCTTGAATCTATTCTCAGAGATGAAGTGGAGAGGCTTCCTAGCCTTGCCTTGTTTGTTTTGGCTGGCTGTTTGCTGCCACCTTGCTGAGGTTTTCTTTGGCTGCTTGAATCTGCTCCAGAGTCATCAGAACCTGGAAACTGCCAAAGCTGATGATGAATACAAGGGAGAGAGTGTTGCTGCAGTGCAAGGAAAATGCCAGTTAGCCATAGAGTAAAGAGCACTGATATCTCTGGCATTGTAGCCTGCAGTATGCTCAGTGCTGTGGGCACATTTTGCCATTCTCCCAAGAATGGAAAGCAGATTATCTGCTCTCATGCCCTTCCTTCTGGTAGAGCGAGTGATACAGAGCAGGTTTATCAGCATTGTCTCACATGGGACTGAAGGGGTGAAGTTGAGGTTTTATCTGTCCTGTATCTTGATCTAATTAGGAGATGCAGCACGCAGGCTCCTGCAGAGCAGCTTTGGGGTGGCACTGTGTGTGCAGCCAAAAAGGAGAGGAGACGCAGCTGTACCTGCATGCAGAGGGATGCAGGCTGAGCTGGAGCCTAGAATTTCAAACTGGTGTTCGTTCCAGAAGTTACACAACATGCAGGATGAATGTGCAAATGCAGCCAGTGCTGGTGTGTGGATGGCACATGACTGTTGGGTGTCAAGTGCTTTTGAAAAGGTGCTGTGACTTCCAGCTTTGTGTTGGGGAGCTTTAGGTAAGGCTGGAAAATGCCCTTGTTTTCCTCGCCTTCTTTTCTTATTCCCGGGTAGAAAGTCTTAGTTACTGACTTTCAAACTGCTGAGCAACTTTTAGTCTCTTGTACACGCTTCAGAAAACAAAAAACAAAGCAAAATCAAATCCCTCTCTTCCTGATGCTGAAGCACTTCCAAGCATGTTGCCTGTGTCAGCCTGTCCCAGATGGAGAGGTCAGCTCTGTGGTGATGGTGGCCACTGCCACCGTTTATATAACTGAGAGTTGGCGTTTTGTAAGCAGCAGTGTTTAACTGGCAATGCTACCCATGGGCTTGCACAGTGCCACAGGAATGCTTGCTTGCTGAATGAAAAGACTTCAGATATAAACACATGGAAAATCCAGTCTTGTTCCGAAAAAGTGTAGTGTTGCTGAGGTCCCCATAGGTTTGGCAACTGGAGGTCAGGCCATCCCGAGGGATGCAGGAAGATGTTTGTTCTGTAACTTTTGAGCCCAGAGATTTAGAAAATCCTCACAGTAATGCAAAATAGGTCCCGGTTTGCAAAACCAACATGTGTGGGGCTCTGCGTTTCTAACGGCAGCTTGCTAACAGCAGTGACTATGTAAACAGGCTTCACCTGGCACTGTGTTTCAGGGCACCATTGCTCACAGCTTGTTCTTGTCTGGATTTTTCTTCCATAACAGCCAGTTATGCAAACTGATGGATTTAACAAACTTCTGCCTTTTGTAGCAAGTATTGCATGGAACAAGGACAGAGTGAAACTCTAGGATATGGCTAAGTTGCTTATCAAGCATTGTTCCCTACATGTAGAGGAGACAAATTAACACCATCCTCTACTCCAGCATAGAGCTGCACACCTGGGATGTCCCAGGCAGGGTGTGGTGGCTGGGAGTGGAGGGAAACCGCCTTTGTGAGGGACCTCAGCACCTGGTTATCCTCAAACCGAGGAGCACGTTCATAGGAAGGTCGCTGTGGCAAAGAACACCTGCAGAGGAGCCAGGTAAATGGGAGCGTGAAAGCCAAATTAAGGCACTTCTTTAGCCCAGACCCACAAAAGAGGGTAAACAGAGTGCTGTCGAAATTTTAAGTAAATAAATCAGCAGGCAGGTGTGTCCTATGTTGTCACACTATGAGCTGTCAGAGGGGGGGTGGGTGACAGGGTGGGCTTGGTCGTTTTTCTATTTTACTTTCAACCCGGAGGCGGCTAAATAAGAATGGTTTAAAATAGTATCATAGTTGCCATGGTTACTCATCTAAATTGAAAATAGAGGCCTGGACTAAGCTTATAGTCTGTCCGCCAAAGCAAAACTTGGACCTGAGTGATGAAACCTGAGTGGGTTTGAGGAGTCACGGCGAAGCTCGCACTGCTGCAGTCGGTGATTAAGAGCACGCGGGTGTGCTTGACGTCACTGAGCAGCTCCAGCATGGGTTCACATGGGCCTGGAGACATTGCAAAGGGAAAAATCCTTCAAGCTTCAAACGTTTTCCTCTTTTTTTTTTTTTTTTTTCTTGCCCCAGGAGGTCTGGAAAGCTCAGAAAAAATGCCATAATGCTGTTCTGCTGTGAATGATTTTTTATTTTGCAGGTGTTACTGTGCAACAAAGCAGCAGCAAATTTAAAGTAGTTCAGATAGATAAAAGCATCCCATTAAGGTAAATTCAGTGTATTTGTCCCAGGAATGTGTGGCAAATGTGTGTCTAATTACAGATAAGGCCTCTAAGCCTTTCATCTTCTTTCAGTGAAAAAGAATCTGCAAGTAAAGTGGAAACACAAACGTGTTTTGGTGAAATGAGATGAAGGTCTTTTCAAGGATTTGGCTATTGCAAATGAGTCCCGCTGGAGGGAATGGAAGTGTTTCCTCCTATCCTTCTGCTCTGTGGGTGGCACTGGAATTACCAGGACAACTTACCGCAGTTTGCATTGGAAATCTCTCACTTTGAGATAAAAGTCTGTGGTTCTGCTTTTGGAAATTTCTAGTTCCATCTGTTCATTTTCAGATGGGAGGGCAAATCAGTACCAGTCTGGTGAAGATGCTGGAGATGCACAGAAGACATCAGCTGAGCCTGGCCTAAAAAGTGCATGCTTAACATTGTGTCATATTTCCTCTCCAATTTCTTGCTCAGTAGGTGGTAGAGAATTAGTGCTTAATTATTTGCAGGCTGTGGACAACAACCAACCCCCTTGAACTGTTTACGTTTGTGGGTAAGGCTGGAGCTGAGTGTTCTTTGTGGGTTGGTCTTTCTCAAACTCTATGGAAGACTTTATAGAGCTTCTTTTCTATCTTTTATAACATACATGTTTGCTTCTAAAGAGCTTTTATTTATGTATTAAAAAGCAAACAAACAGAAAACAACAAACCCACAGCCAAACCATATACATTGTGTATGATACATTCAATGCATTTTGTGCAGCTTTCCTTCTTGTCAGGAGGCACAGTCTGTTGTCTGTGCAACTCTGGGAGACCATAATGGAGCAGAAAGTCAGATCGAAGCCTAAAAGGTGGAGCTGGAGTTCTAGACATGCTTGGATACAAGGAATTACATCTAGCAAACATCACTTGAATAAAACATTAATTTCCCATTAAGCAACATTATGTTGCTGTGATAATTGTTCCTGTTTTCAGTGATCCTCATTTCCTGCATCTCTCTGGTGACTCATCACAGCGGAGATCTCGACCATTCTCCTTTGCAGATGCTCTCAAGATGTCTATTCCCAATCTGAGTAAGCTTCTTTATCATTATCCTTGCCTCTCAAAGCTATTGTGCTGTGAGAATGTATGCCTTGCTAAGGACTTCATTCTCCTTCTAGCATACAAGCGACTGGCAGCTCTGGCTGCACTTTCAAATTTAAATCAAGTTTTAAGAAAGGTTAAAAATTCACATTTTGTGTTTTCACATCTTGAACCTGTTGTGCAGCACAGCCTGGTGTAACCCTCATGTGCCCCTGGGGCTGAAGGCATGATACACAGGTGTCTTAAGGGCACAATACATGTGAGAGTTAGCTGGAAGGGTGCTCTTCTTAAGGTTTAATGCTGTGATTAATGTTTGTTGTGAAACACCACCAGATTTTTTGCCAGGAGTTCTGTTGGTAGCTCATCACACTCTGAGGCCTCTGATGGAATCTGATGTCTGACACAGCGCAGTGCCGTGAATAAACAATTTGTTTTGGTTTGTGGAGCCCTCACTGCTTGAGCTGAGCACTCCGAATTGGCCTACAGCTCCTCAGAGTTGTGCCGTTATTAGTTGTATGGCGACGTGACTCCTGGGCTGCATACTTGTGTGATTCTCTATGGAAGATCTTTAGTTTTAATTGTCTTTCCCGCTCCTCATGTTGTTGGCAGGTATTTAAGCTTCATATGTTTTTGGGTAAAGGTTTTATTTCCGTACTGAGGAGAAGTCCGAGTAGTAAAGCTGCGTGCTGATAACAGCACTCCCTCCATGAATGAGGAGCTGTGGCACAGTGCCATGCCTCAGACAGTTCTGAGATATATCTGTCACTTGAGGTGGTTACCTCAGCTGTCAGTCTGTTAAAATTACGTACGTTTTTAAATTATCTCCTCTTTATATAGCCAAAAAATGATTCAGTCCTCTTGCTTATTGTATTACCTCAAGCTCCTGGTATGTATTACATATGCAATCAAGAAATTAAAGAGTCTGAAGCTGCAAGATTTATTTAGTGGCATTAATGACTGTTTGCTAGTAATTTGATTCAACAAGATGAGAAATTTATTTTTGAATTGTCTTTTAATGAGCAGATGAGTGGGTTTCTGTATCGCTCCAAAACTTCAGTCTGTCACTTCATGTCTGTGTTTTTACAGATGTAATGGGTTTGCTATCTCTAGGCGAGGTAGCAGGCAGCTGTGGCAGCTTCTTCGATTTTAAAGGAGTCCATTTTAAATATCCCTATTAGCTAACAGAAGAGGAAGAAACTTCCTTATTTGTTTCAGAGGCATTTATTTTACTGTAGATTTGATACCTGAAGGAAGCAGAATTGCTAGAATGAACTGTGAGTGGTTCCCCACTCTGAATATTCGTACATTATTTTTGTGCCTTGTGATCCTATGTGATCAGAATTGCTGTGATTGGAACAGGATGAGCAACACTGTGTGTGTGGAGGGGGGGAATAAAAATAGTTTTAGTTAACTAATAGACTTACGTAATGCTCCAACAGTTCATATCTCAGCTGAAGTTTTCTGGAAGGAAGGAAGGAAGAGAAGTGAGGTAGAGGCAGCACCTGGGGTTGGGGTGCCTGAGCTGTCCAAGCAGGAAATCAGCACCAGGCACCTGTGGGTTCTGCAGAACCGGTGAGAGGATGGCCTCCATTCCATCAGCCCAACCAGCCCAGCCCAAACACATCTTCCTCCAGAGCTCTGAGATACCTCTGTGGGAGGAGGAATCTCACAGGCGTTTTTCCTCTTGCAGTTTCTGCGCTGAAAACTGTTTGTGTAAGAAGACATAGGTCTACCTGTTTAAAAAATATCAACATTTATTGCTTCACTTAAATATGGTCTTAGTTGTCCTAAATACTGGTTGTGCAAGCAGAGTTTTGGGAGGGTAGATATTTCAGAAGAAGTCTTGCAGAGATGAATTTCAACTTAGTCCATAGTCTGTGGCTTATTCACAGATACAAACCTTGGCAGTGTTATTCAAAAGCCATGTACTATAGGGCACTGCAGATCTACATCCTTCTGATTTTTTTTGAGCTGTCAGATTAAGCTGTAGAAAGTGCTACATGAGATCTAATGAGACATATGGCTGCTCTTGTTATTTTTGTTTTGTTTTGTTTTTGCCTGCTGAAATAAACTTGCAACTATGCAACTTGTTTCTCTTCTATGTAAGTAAATCATAACTACTATAATGCTCATACCTGTGAGCCAGAGCTAGTCGAGCCAAGTCTGCCTGGGGGAGTTGGGAGCACATTGCATAGATATAGTAAATCAAGTGAACAATGCACACAGTTTGCATGAACTTCTCAGTGTTAGCAGAGGTGGGGATTACTCAAAGGATAATTTCTGCCTGGAGAGGATGATCTGCTGGCTTCTTCCCAGAGGAAGGAGTGATGTAGGCTACTCCAGGCAGAGCTGCAGCCCTGGGCTCTGCCACTGGGGCTGCCACTGCACACCAGCAGTAGGGCCCTACCTCACATGAGCAGTGCCCGGGGCTCCCCCCGGTGCCATGGAGTCATCCCAGCACCCCGGTGTTTTGACTGTTCATCTGACTTGAGGGAATTTGCTGGCACCTCGCAGGTAGCAGCCATGCTGCACCCCCTCTCCCTTTGGCTGGGCAGCCAAAATGACTTGGCACCAACGAAGGCTTTGGCATGAGAGCTGGCAGCCTTCGCTTGGGAGAGCGACATGGAGCAGGAGCTTGGTTTAAATGTTTTGCCTTCTTGTTAGAGGAGTCTTTTCAGAGGAACAGTTGCCAGGAGAACTGGGAGATATTAATCTTGCTAAAAAAAAAGATAACTGCGTTATCTTTTATCACGATTCCTATAATGTAGTTTCCTTAAGCCCTGCCAGTTATAAAAAGAAAATGAATGTGTTTTTTTTGTAAAAAAAAAATAAGTTAGATAATCTTTTCTTTATGAGAGAAGGAGGGAAGGAGGGGGATTTGCATTGCTGTAGCTCTGGGAAGTGGAGACTGCCACTATTAAGAGAAGACCTTCTTAAGATGGTAAAAACAAAAATAAAGCTGGGATTCTACATCTAAAAAAACCCAAGAACATTCTGTAAAGGTGATGTGTGGTGGACCTATTTGTTTCACTGAGGTAACAAAGGAAGAAAAGAGTCATGTGAGCAATGAAGATAAAATGAAGATTACCTCAGCCATGCTACAAACAACTTCATGAATGGGAGCAATGCCTCATTTTAGCAGGCAAAGCCATTCTTAAGGCATTGAGAAGATTTTCAAGATTATGGATAAAGAGAGGTTATTGTGAGTTAGACTGATAAGATTCAAATTTATGGCTTTATTGAAGGGAAAACATCCTCAGCTGGAAATCATTCTAGTTGGTGTCAGGTCAGGCCGACCTTAGAAGTTAAATACAAATAGTTGCTGAGGACGTGGACATATTGCAGTGGGAACATTTGCTGGGTTATGACTGTAGTTACAATCAGGAATCATTTTTTAAATTGCTGATTGCAGGTATAGCCTTGTTTTGGATCACTTGCATTCCTCCAACAGTTGAGTGGATGGTGCTGGCAATATGGTTCACAAACTCAGTTTATAACTTCTTTTCTTATGTTGGCCTGGATTGTGAAAATATTACCTCAAGAGTTAAAAATGCTAAGTCTTTCTTTTTAGCAAATATCACTGGATGTCAAGAAAACATATCAAATTTAATTGACTTCTTAAACATGAAGTGTTTTGGAACTATTCCATGGAAATAACATTTAGAAAGTCTTACCTGCCGGCACTATTACTGTTCAAGTTGGATCTGTAAGTTGTTGGCAGAGAATTGGGCAATTTGGGCTCTTGCTGCTCTTGGGCTGAGACTGTTTGAAGCCAGATGTTGGCTCTTGGGGATTAATGTAATCTTTTGGGTTTAAATGCCAATGCATTGTTCTCGTTTGCAGTTTTTGTTTTTTGTTTGTTTGCTTGCTTGCTTTATGTGCCAATATCATTGTACAGATGTTTGTAAATCTTTTTTTAATCACTGATTCTCAGTGACAGCTGATGTCATCAAACTTTTTGACTTAGATGCAAATTGACACAAAGCCTTGGGAAGCTGTGAGACAAAAGTTTCCCTAAAGCTAGGCAATTCAGCAACAGTAACATAGGAGAAATTTTACAGAGGAAGAAAAGGTAGAAAGCAAAATTGTATTCAGAAGGCTTCTTTTCACTTCTTTCAGTGTTTAAGATTGCTTCCCCTCTGGATAACTATAATCTGCAAATCGAGTGCATAGAGTTGCACTAATTATTAGTTTAGCAGAAGATGGTGTGGGAAAGTAATTAGCCTTAAATAACAAATTGTCATGCCATGTCAGATGGTTTTGCTTTATACTTCATATGCTGCAAATGTAAGTAATCTTAAAATCGTTATGAATGCATGAAAGCTGTTAACTCAGTTTTCCATGTTCTTCAGCTTCTTGAAATGTTATTCACTCAGTTATAGTGCCAGTCAGTTCATGTGCACACTGAGAAGATTAAAAGTCGTATTAAATCAGTGAACTGCTGCACCTGAATATAATCTTTTCCAATTGTATGGATTCAGTGTAAGTATCGTATCGCTTTCATTTCATCCATTGGTTGGTGCAGAGGGGCACAGCAGATGCTGGTACTGCCTGCAGTGTGATGCATTGCCTCTTCCCAGGCCCTCCATGCCTGCTGGAAATGAGCTCAGGGCTGAGAGCACTCCGAGCACTTGGGAGCCCTGACTGCAATCCGAAGCTTTGCTGAGTCAGGGAGTGAATGGGCAAAAGGGTTTAAGAGTGACTAAGGGCTGAGGGGAGCACATGGATCGTGTAAGCAGCATGGTGCCCCATCAACATAATTAAGGGTTTGCTAGGTGGTTATTTGTTTGGGGTCCTGACATAGAAGGGGAGAGATTTTATTTTCTGTTGTAGTGTTTCCAAAAAGACACAGGAAAAGTGATAGCATTTTCAGGGAGATAAGGAAAGAGGATCAAATAAAATAGGAAGTATGCGTGCAGTCAGCAAAGGGAGAAGACTAAGGAACTCAGAGATGAAAACCAGTAGTGAATGGTAGAAATCTTCCAGGGTAAGAGCCAAAGGAGACCAGCTGGGCTCAGATGGCATCACTTAGTGTTGCAGGGGACTGATGCTGCAGTTACTTGTGTCTGCTCCTGCAGCTGGACTGCCAGTGCTCTTATCTGCTTGGTACCATGCCATGGGAGTGGCACTCAGCTCCTGATCACAGCTGCCTTTGCCAGTGTAATGTGGATCAGGCAAGAAGGTTGGAGAGAGCACACCTAACTTGCAACATGTGGGTGGTGCTTTTCTGTTGACAAAAGCTGAATTTGTAACAAACTGCCTAGAAAACTGATGTTCCCAAGAGCTTTCTTCCTGCCTTTTGCCCTATAGCCGATCTTTCATTACAATGTGGTTGCAATGCATTTCACTTGAATTTTAAAACAAACAGTGCCTTGCCAATAAACTCTGCTGGTGGTCCTAACCTTGCTGAAGGGTGTGTGGCTCAGTGTGGGTGCTTCTCCTGGAGCTTCTGGGCTCCCCCCAGCATGGCAGCTCCTGCCTTTGGCTGTGATGTCCCTGCAGAATACCCTTCAGCTGTGCCCTCAGACTGCACATCAGTCACAAGGACGGTGTTAGGCCTCAGAAAGCTTTTTGTCTCATCCGAGGAAAGGACTGGAGAATCCTTTGAAACAGAATGCAGCTTGGGCTAGTTGGGTCATGACCTCCCACCTTTGTTGGAAACAGATACAGGTACACTTGTCTTCAGTTTTTTTATAAGCTTCACGTCTCTGATGCAATAATGATTTCTGGTTTGTATTTATTTTTTTTCCCTGCTTGGCATGCACTGTAAAGATGTGTGCCAATGCTCTGCTGTAGGCATATATACCCCATCTTCCTTCCACACCTCTTTGTGGCAGGTTTACCCACATTGGCAAATCCACACCGTAAGTCTGAATTTGACTCCGTATTTCCAACTGCATGGTTGGGGGGAATAATTCACCACCTCTCAGCCTCGCTTGGTGCTTGTAATACGTGCAAGCCAATGTCTCCCAGTGATTAGGAAACAGCTGGCAGCTAACAAAGAGTGCTTGTCGGCTGGGAGAAGCAGCGGGTTCAAAGCTGAACCTCTCCCTTTATGAAGAAAGATGGATTCCTTGCTGGGGGAGGGATCTGGCTGGTGCCCAGGCACTGACAAGAACATCTGTCCCATCCTGCTCTGTGCCACACGTTGTTCCCACTGTGCTCCCTGCTGAGCTCTGTATGAGAGGATTTCTGCTTACACAAGTTAGTTGGGCTTACTGATTTACTCACATTTAATGTGAGCTGGGGCCTTCTGAAGGTGAGGAGGGTCCTTGCCACAGGACCTCACCTCCTTTCCCGCCACCAGGATCCCCTCTGGGATGTGCAGGCTTTGCTGCTTGGATCCTCATAGGCCTTTCTGAGGACGAGAAGTTGGAGTGAAGTTGCATTTGCTGAGGAAAATGAGGGAGAGAACATGAGGGGATGCTGCTGGTACCTTCCTCAGTGATATGGATTTCCTTTGGATACTCTGTAGTGTTGTATTTGGCTTTTAAGCTTTATTTCACATCCATTTGAGGCTGCAGACACAGCATATAAAGGTGTAATTGGCAAATGCAAGGTAAAGCAGATTAGACCTCAGAGAGAAGTCATCATTTAAAAGTGTCTGAGAAACCTGCTATTATGTGTAGAGCACTGCTTCTATGGGGTTGTTTGTAAAAGAGCTATTTTTTGCTGAGTACCTTCATGTACATAACTAACAAAATAAATCAGGTTGTCAGCTACAGAATTAAAAATCTGCGTTATAGTGCCTTACACAGAATGATGTCAGTGTGTATAAATAGTACAGCCAGTGTGCCTAGACAGCATATGAGAACTCGGCATTGAGATGTTTCTCGTCTTATCCTGGTTCTATTAAAAGAATGGGAGGGGGTGAGTTTATTTTTCACTCGTCTTCTGGTGCTCTGACCTTGCTTAGAGAATCTGTTTCTCAGGAAGTGTATTGATGCAGGAACTAAAAGCACCAAAGAAAATACCTGCCCAGTGCTTTTTGGTCTCCGTGCGGATTATAAATACATCCCTTTGATTCCAAGGGTGGTAATGCAGCTGGATGACTGAAGCACAGTCAAGGTGGTAACCACACACTTGAGACCAAGCTCAGACTGCAGAGCCACTTTTAGAGTGAAGGCAGTCTATGTAACTTGCTTTTAATGATGTCAGTGGTTACTGTGATTGTGCTTGCAGCTCTTGAGCATACAAGGAGCTTTGTATGAAGTAAGTACTGGGATTACATGAAGATATTACTTATGTTTTATTGGGTTGTGAGTATATTTTTCCTTCATCCAGAAAAAATGAGCTTCTAAGTGAAGATGTAAGGATTGTACTCATTTTCCTTAGAAATTATTTGGCCACTGAGAACTTTAGAGAGGTGAGAGAAAATCTTTTATTTTAAGCACATGCAAACATTACAAAGCTTGACTCTGCATCAATATCTTGCAGCCTGAGACTATAAATGAGCAATGTCCCATTTGGAACTGTTGGCTAATTCAGCTAATGGAGCACAGTTGTTAGGCTAACAACAACCAGAATTCAAAGAATCTTATAAGGGATCCTTATCTTCCTCAGCATTGTGCTTGTCTACATGGACTTGCAAGATTTGGTAGTACTCCACAATCTCTCAGCCACCAAGAGCCTGATGTTTCAACCCCTTGGATCCCAGTTGCTTGGGTTATGACTCAGCAAGTTATTTTCCATTTGCAGCTACATCCAGATTTTTCTGGCTTTCAGTAAATAGACACTTAGTTCCTTTCTTACGTGTTCCCCCAAGAGGTTTCTATCACCAAGAAATGCTTTGTATAGATTGTATAGCCAATAGCCTCTGGTACAGAACTAAGACTCTACACATATTACTACCTATTAGTAGGCTGACTGGAACAAGAAATGTGGTCAATAATTTTCAAAATTGAACCATCCTAATAATATCATTCAGCTATAATTTGATCTTTGAGCAGACCATTAAGGCTACTCCCTTGCTCTGATTTTCAGCTACTTCTGTTCTCCATCGTCTCCTCCCTTATCTAGCTTCTGTTTTGTCAGCCTGAACTACTGCTGTGTGTACATGGGTGTTGCTTTCCCAGCTCATGTTTGAATATCAGAAAGGAAAGAAAATGAACACTTGACTCTTTACTTTTGTGTGTACAAGTAACAAACCCAGTCTTTTGGAAATGTATAGCTGAAGCAGTATATGAAGTTCTGCCTTTTTTTAATATTCTCTTTTTCTCTCCGTTTTGGATGTCTCTCACAGTAACTGTAAAGAGTCTTTGTGGGAGAGGTGAGGGCATTCCTCCACCCTTCATTAGAATTTGCCATCTTTTCCTAAATGTTCCAAAACACATTCAAATCACGGAGTTCTTCACAAGTCAGTCCCTTTTCTCTCCATTCATCTCTGGTTCCAAAGTAAAGTATGTTCAGGAATGTAAATTCCTTTAAAATTGGCTGCAGTCCGTAGTTTCCAAGTAGGAAGTGTAGCCAGAGTCCATTGCAGGAGATGCAGTTCCAGCTGAGAGTTAACTTGCAGCCGTCTCTGGTGCTGTGTGCAGGGTGCTGAGCCTGCCCCAGTGCTGCTGCAGCACCCAGCCCTGCTGGGCTGGCCAGGATGTCAGCTCTGTACTGACTGTGTGGCCAAGCTAGAGCCTTTCCAGCTGTGTTTGCGCTTGTTTAAATCAATGTGCATGTAAAATCTTGAGAAGGAAAAGCATGGCAGCTATCTCTGCAGCTCACAGAATCCATAAAATGCTGAGTCTGCTGAAGAAATAGTTTCTGGAGAGACAGATAGAAGCTGTCAGCTAATGAAATGCTAATCAATTCTCAGCATTCTTATGATTATTTCATGCTTTAAAGGAGACAGATGTTAACTTGTTGAATGTTCCCTGTAGGAAGCACTGTCATATTTGTTCCCACTGTGCCTTGTACAGGACTTGAGTCAGCAAAGGGCTTAATTCACCATGTGGATAAGCTTTATCAGTGCCATGGAACTAAGGACTTGCTATAAAATAGGCATGCTTATATTCTGCATATTGAAGAGCTTTGTGCTCTCCTTTTAATAAAGATCAGATATGTCTTGTAGGCTGCCTTGAGTGCTGGTCAAAACCCTACAGAGTTAAGTGAAAACATTCACCTTTGCTGTAGCTTGCAGAAATAGTGACCTTATTTCAAGGTGACTTCAGGAGCAGTGCTTGCAAATATACAGTCATATATTTTTTTCTTGATGAGCAGAGAGAAGCATGACTTGTTCATTTTAATCAGCAAAATGGAGGTGAAACAAAAAATGTGAGTTTTGTGTGTGATCTGAGAGGCATTACTTTTTGACAAGAGGGAATTAAACTCTCTGTGTCATTGCATTTCTTTCAGTATGTGGTGGCCAAAGGCTCCAGTGAGGACACACAGGTCTGCCACATGGAGTGCAAGTCACTTAGCCTGGAGATGAGCAAAATGAGTCACACAGTACCTCCCCTGTAAAACCAGTAGTAGCAATATCAAACAAGGTGCTTCATTTACAACTTGAAAATCCCCAATCTTTAATTTCTAAAAATCTGATGCATATTGCATGGCAAAAAAGAAATTAACCAGTGCACTTCCTGCTGACGGCTGCTGAATTCCCCTAAAAGATTCCGAACATCATTATTCACCCATCCAAATTAGTATTTCCTCCTACATTTGTGGGGGATAAAAGGAAGTTTGTTGTGTTGTTGACTAAAATATCCTGCTGAATTTCCATTGCAATAACCGCTTTGGCACAGTGTGCTTCCTGGAGAATTTAAACCTCCTTGGGGTTAATGGATCAAGGCAGAACCGTGGGCCATCAGCTCTTCCAGCCCATCATTAATCCAGGAAATGCCCTGGGCTGCCATCATTATTGCTGAAATTCTTGCACAAACACTGATTGCAGAACTTCATAAAGAAAAGCCAGAGGAAATGAGAGAGCTCTTCAGAACACCATAAAATAAATAAACAATCTAATTTATAATTATAAACCTGACAAGGACTAGCAAGGAGTACAGTAGGATACCCAAATAAGGAAGGCTGGAGCTCTATGACTCTTCTGTTCATTTTAAGGATCCCTATGCACTAATTAGAAACTCAGTGGTTTCCTTACTCCTGTGTTCTGAATTTTCTGATGAGCAATCCTCAGCCATGTTCAAAGAGAGATGGAGGGCACGTGCTTCACGGGTAGCAGGCAGGCTCCTGAAGCATGTAATCTCATCGTTTCTAACCTTCTCAAGGTGTGCAAGGCTGCTTGGCTGGGCCTGCTGTGTCTGCCGTTAATGTACTTTATTAAGTTACTCTCAAAGTTGTATTGAAAAATGTAGCGGAGAAAATGAGCTGACACCAGCAGCTGGTGATGAGTCAGTGAATGCATCTCCCCGGTTTGTTTCAGTGTGGTTCTTAATAGGGATGAGCATTCAATTCACAGTGAATGGCTTCTATGATAGACTTCACTTTTTTTTCTTCTTCGCATGAGTTGGTTGTGAAGAGAGAAAATTTTGTCCTTTTTTCCACAAAATAATCTAAGAGTGCTTATGGTGAACAGTTTCTGCACGAGGTCTCCTACACTGCAGCTCAGTGCATATTCAGAGTCCGTGCAGGTGTACTGATCAAAGCAGACAAAGCAGTGGATATCTGCTTGTGGTGTTTGTTTGTTTGTCTTCCAGTACACAACTACTTGACAGCCTACAACTGCGTCACGAAAGATGAGTGACTGTGGGTTTGGCCTCGTGTGACTCTTTGTAATGAGTTCCCTTGTGCCTTGGCTCTTTGCACTTAAGCACTGCTGGCACTTTTAGGGAACTGAACTCCAGAATAGCAAAGTAGTTTGGTTTGTCCTTGACCAGAGCTCCCAACCCATAGGCCTCAGACCTTTTTCACTGTTACACTCTCACGCATCAGTGTGTCTTGATGGATGGCTGTCCCTACAAACACAGTGTGGGGGTTTTAATAGTTGCTTGGTGAAATGAATGATTTTAACACACAGAAGTAGGGGAGCGCATAACCTGAAATTAAAACCTAACATACACATCCATTTGCTTCTTTATTTTTGTTTGCTTTTTTAATTTATTTATTTTTAATTTAAAATAATAAGGGGGCATTTTGTTTTCTGTAATTTATTTATCATTACAACCTCAGGTCAATCTGTAACTAAGAACACGTTTGAAAGTGCTTTCATTACTAAATGCGTGAGTTGCAAAAGATTGAGTGATCCTACCCAAGTTTCCCAAGTGCTCTGGCAGTCTGTCCCTGACTACATCCCCTGATTAGTCCTACACCTCTTAATTTTAACTTTAAATTTAAGCAGGGCTGGTGGAAATGCCAGCTTTGAAGGAAGGAACCTACCTAGTCACAAAAAGGAACATGCAAAGAACATTCTTTACCCAAGATAAAATTCTCTACACAGGAATTGCAAGAATAATCAGAACCAGGCTTTCCATAGCCCCAGCTCTTTTGAAAGCTAACAGACAGCACAAATATACTCTGTGCAATATCTGGGGAAAAAACGTTGAGGAGGTAAATACAGCCAAGGCTACGCTGAAGGGCAAGAAACATTATACCTCCTTTGAGTTATTGTAGTAGCTAATTGAAAGATGATTGTGTATGAGCTGCTGCACTTTAAATTCAATGACAGAGGGATAAATCCAAATAAGTCAAATTTTTAAGGGCAGAAAGATATTGTTTCAGTTTTTAGCTGGTGAGGAAAGGTTAAAGAATGTATTTAGTTAGGTGTTTTGGGACCCCTCCCCCCTTTCAACCTGGAGCTAATAAAGGGTGCTGTCATGGAAACATTAAAGACCAAACATAGTCTAAATTATCTGACCTCTGGCACAGGTAATGCAAGTTTTGACTTACTAGGATTATCCAGAACTAAAGCCAGAGGGAATATAAGGTTGCTGTTCATTCACACTTTGAACAAAATCTGCCAAACAATCCTGGCTGAGGTTATGTTGATGTATGTCTGTATTGTACAGTGCATAGTAAAATGAGAACATTCAGTTTGTTTTATCCAGTTTTTCATTGTGCCTTTGGGCAGACACAAGTCTTCATATTTTGCCAAGCAAGCCAGCATAAGGAATTTATGAAAAAAGAATAATGTAGGAAACAGAGCATTTTCAGATTGAAATGGAAAGCAGATGCCTCCCAAGGAGTAAATGCAATATAACAGGAACATGGGTAGATGGTGGGAAGGATTTCTAAAGAGACACAGGTGACTGAAGAGGAAATAGGAAAAGGCAGAAAAATGCTTTGCTGCATGAAGTTCAAAATGAAGGCAGGTTGCTGCAAGTGTGGTGGGCAGTCCTTACATTACTGTGGTGATGGTATGGCAAATTGAGCCCAGTAGGAATGGAAGAGGATAATGGAAAAGAGGAGAGAAGGATTAGGAACTGGACTGAAGCCATGAGATGTGTGTTGAACTCTCAGCTCAGCCTATATTTTTCTTGCAATCTGCTTTATTCGTTATTTGCAATGAGAGGAGCCCAAAAGCCTAATGAGCACAGGTGGGTTAAACCTCCTCCCCAGCAATGAGCTAACTGAGGGTTTGGTCATGGAAACACTCAGGAACAACTTTCATTTCAGTAAGATTTAGGGTCAAGTATGCTCCTGAACACTGAGTCACTTTGAGGAGCCTATGGTAACCTGCACAGAATGACCCATATGCTCGTGTATCTGGGAACGGGTCCTGAGGAAAGCTTAACCAGTCCTCATGATGTAAGTGATAGTTCTGTTTCAAGTGAAAGCAGCTGGATTTAGGGCTGTGTTGTCACCCTTCCCTCCCTCCCCTATTTTTGCTGAGATAAATGTTCTTCTCCACTTTACCTTTCCTCGTTAAAATGTCTTCTGAGCTGTCTCAGATAAATCAAGAGAAGAACATGTTACACCACACAACGAAATGGTGAAATTCAGTGAGGGAATTTAATAAAGTCTCTCAAACTATTGATAAGATAAGAAATGACAACCTGTTGGGAGGTAAAGCTAGAGTCCTTTTTATATTTATTAAATCTTTAAATGAGGAAGCAGTTGGAGCAGATAAAAGTCCCACTGCAAACGGGTATTTTTCAGTATTTCAAAAACTGCTTGAAGTTAATCACTGTCTGAAGTTCTTCATTATTTGCTGTAATATATGAATTTATGTTCTCAGAAAACTATTTGATAAGGAAATACAATGCCTTATTTCTCCTGTGCAAGCAAATAATTCTTGTGATATGTGTGTATACAGGTCTATGGATATCCTTTCCTTTAAAAGGGAAAATAGACATAAAACTATAAAAATCTCAGCACTTTTTTCTTTTAATGTTAATAACAAAGAAGGAAGCAAATTCTGAGCGTTGGCTAGGCAGGAAAAGTAGCACTATGCTTTGATCCTCTCCTCAGCCACATGTGCTGATGTAAAGATGGTGGAAACAACTTCTTTTCTGAGCTAATGATGTTTTGGTTCTTTCTGCACTCATTTCTGGTGAGTGACAATGATTAGGGGCAATCTGTCCCACCAGATGAGCTTTGACACCAAATAAGATGTTAATAAATGCTGGTGCTGTATTCCAGTGAATCAGGGGCCAGCCTTTGTGCCATGCTACTTGGGAAGTCATGGGTGTCACTGGACAGACCCACTGACTGCCTGCACGATGCAGCTGGGCTGTTCCCTTGGCCTGCTGCAGGTGATGTGGCTGGGCCTGGTTTATGTCCTGTCTGCAGGTGGGCAGTTTGTGCAGTTGCTTTTTCAACATTTCTTTCCACATTAAGGGCTGTGGCTGTCAGCTTCCCGTCTGGATGAGCAACGAGGTCCTTCAAAATGAAGACGTGTTCTAATTTGAGTGTCTTATTTTCTGGAAGACTCTACATCCTAGTTATTAATCCTAGTACACAAACTCGTTTCCTTATTTCACTTGTTTCTTGTTTGTTTTCTGATTACTATTTGTTTAGTTTTTATTTCCCCCCCCTTTATTTTCATTAAAAGAACAAGCGCTCAGCTTAGTTGTGATTGTTGCCTCTTTCACACCTGAGTACCTGAGTCCAGCAATTAACGGCATAAATTAAAGCCAGTGTTAGGGAGAGAGTTGCGTGCGGTCAGGGCCCAACACAGCTCAGCCTCTGAAATGCTGCTTATCTCAGTGATTTGTGCTTCATCTGGAACGTGGTGCAGTGACTTTATGTAATGGAAATCTTTATTTGTGAACAATGTTACCATTGAACTTGAGCCGTGTCTTGGATCAAATGGCTGTACCCAAGCCCCTGCAATGTGTACGTTTATCTGGGTCTCTCTGTTGACAAAATTTATCATCTAAAGCTCTTTAATGTGTTGTGGTTCCTGCAGTTATTTTTAGTAGGGAGGGAAATCATTGCTTATTTTAAATGAATGAAATCTGGGTAATGTTAAAGCTAATAGCCAAATTGTAACGTGTGTGTTGCTCTTGAGCGGAGAGGTGGATGAGTTGGTTGGTGTGATTGTAAGGAAAAGCTACGAAGGTTCATCTGCCCTCAGGAAAAGCAGAAGACCTAAGGTTCATCTGCCTTGTGCTGGGTAGACAAAAAACCCACCATTTTGAGCAGGGAAATGGTGGACAAGGATATAGTAATAGCTCAGTCAGTGAGTCTATGCATTTACTGAAAGAATGGGTATCTGCACGACTGGAGTTATTCATTGGTGCAAATGTTCTGCAAAACCCAAGTGAGAATGGAAGAAATCAGAGGTGTTAAATTGTGTTAATGCTCTGAGTGGAAATTCAGGTGAAGCTGAAATCAGTGAAACTTTGATTTAATGTCAAAAAGCTCTGGGAAAAAAAAAGCTGAAATATTCTTTTCCTGCTTGATCAGCCATACAGCTGGCTGATGTTTCACAATTCATTGAGCATAGTTTGTGAATACTGGGGAATAAAATTTGGTGGAGAATGTCTCTTGAAAATCTCCTTTGTCTGCTTTACTATTCTAACAAATTTATGGTTCACTGTGCAGGGAAAATATAATGTAGTAACCTTTAACTGTGTGTTTTCCTCAGTGTAATGTTTGAGCTTCAGTGAAACTTCTTAAAACAGCACATATGTCAGATTTTTCTGAATTGAAGGTGTGCTTCCTTGGAAGCAGCACATAAAAGCTGCATGGGTATGGAAAACCTTAATGTGACCCCAAGTCAATAGGAAGCCAATCCCACTGCTTATCAGGTTGGGGCTGGGGGCTGGGACAGCATGACATTTTAAGGCACAGAGATGGATGAGTTAAAATTCCTTGGAGGGAGAAACGTTTCTGTAAATATTTGCATTAAATTATAAATGTCTCTAGAAGGCAATACACAGTGTTTTGAGATTAGGCCAAAATGCGCTTTAGTTTCATATCTTTAGAGTGATGTAGAATGATAATTGTAGGAGATAAGTTAGTAAATTGAAAACAAGCGAGGAGACATGATGCCATCTTGCAGTACAGCCTGAAATAAATTACTTTTTTTTTTTCAGAGAAGAAATTCATAAATAGTAAATTATCTGTGAAGAGGTAATTCTTAAATGACTTCATGAAGTATTGAAAATGCACACAGTATAGCAAATATTCAGGATTATGGTTTTCTCAAATGAATTTGCTTTCCATGAGAGACGCAAATTTACTTCTAAGTCACAAAAGCCCTAAATAAACAAAAATCCCATCGAAATTCTAGGTATTTTGAAGTCTGCTATACATACAGCTTGAAGTATCCAACCAGTGTTTGTGATCTTCAGTCTTGTGCGAGTATCTAGTTGTATATATTTGTTCTCCCTAATGCACAATCAAAATCTCATAAATCCATGCTAATGACTGCAAGGCCTATTATGAATTATTCAGTTTTTTAAATTCTTGATTGAGATGAAATGCAATAGCTTGTTCATTTTATTATAACTGCATTCTAGATTTAATTATTTGCAAGATCATAACAAAAGGCAATATATTTTGTAAATATGACTGCTTAATATTATGGCACTTCAATGAGGCAATCTGATATTGAATCTTTAGTGAGGAATGAGTAGCTCTTTTTTATTTGAATTATAAATCAAGAAGAATAGTGCAATATAGATTAGTAATTCTGCTGTGTTCTTAAACTAACAACACTGTAGCTATGAATGTGTTTCAACACTTGGTAAAATTAATGGTGTTTCTACCAGGGATTGAATTAAAACTGTGTTGAAAAACTGTTCCGTAGTAATGTTCCATAATTATCTGGTACCAGCTGTATTTTCTGCTTACTCTGAATGCAGACATCATTCTTCTCGTGTCATATAGCAACTCTTACATGTAACACAGCTTTCAAGACTCTTAAGGACAGCATTGAGTCTGCTTTGGGTTGCCTCTCCCCCTAAAATTTCAAGAAAACAAAGTAAAACTTACAAAAATGTGAGGTGCAGCCTCATTTCCCCTTCAAGACTCAGGATCTCTGCACAGGAATTTTTTTTGTGTCTCCTCACCTCTTGTAAACACATGAAATGTCATGATTGGATTTTCTGGGCACAAAAAGCATAGTTTCTTTTCCCTGGAAGCACAACCCTGCCTCTGGTCCATTGCCAAGACTGGTTAACTGCTTTTCTGGAATCTCTGTTGGTTGATTCACTGCTAAAACATACTGAAGGCACTGAAGGGTTGGGCGATAGGTGGCACAGTGTTTGCTGCTATGGGCCATGAGATTACTGCTGTTCTGTCCTTTGGAGTTAGTTAGACAAAAAGTTATTTTCCACAGACCATTTTCCTTTCTCACTGGAAACTGCAATTAAACAACGGAAATAATTTTACCCCAAGTGGGCTCCTTGTTGGAAGCGAGTTTCTGGGTCCCCACTGCTCAGCAGAAACAGGACACCAGGCAGCAGCCATGCAGAGCCCCCTCACCTCCGAGGCAGCTCAGGTTCAGCCCTGAGCTCCTCTCATCCTTCCCATCCTTGGTGCTGTGGCAAAGGCATGTGGCAAGACCATCCCAACACGGCTCCATCTGGCAGCTGGAGTGCTCAGAGCTCCTCCATTCCATGGGCATCAAAGCATGCCAAAGGAAATGCAACTTGCTCATTTTTATCCTGCAAGATCTCAGTCGCTAATACAACATGCATACTTTATATTTCTTTCTCATTTTTTTTTCCTTTATGTAAAGTTTTCTAAAGTGGTTTTCTCATGAACAGACGTGCTGTGACAGCAAGTATCATATTCTGAATATATATTTAATTTTCCTATTGCTTCTTCTAAAGTAAGCCATGCTGGTGATGAGAACTTTAGCATTTCCAAAATGAATTACTGTCTCCTAAATTAACAGCAGCAAGTACAAAGGAATAGTTTATTGTTGAGGAGTTTTCTATTATTTGCAAATATGCCGAATTTCTTAATGTTGAAGATGGCACTACACATCATTTAAACTCCTTGATCTTGATATCCAGTGGCCATTCAGCTCTATAAGATTATACATAAAATTCTACTGTTGTCTGAAACAGAATAACTTCCATTAATGTGACAGCAGAAATGTTCTGGTAGTGTAGGCTGAGTACCTGAATTCAGTTCTTTCTGAACTGAGCGCCATGGATACCCAGATGTTTTGAACTGTAACCAGTTAAGCAAACATTTGTAGTAGTGTTAGATTTAAATATATATATATATATGTATGTATGGTTTGATACAACTTACCAAATGCAGACAAAAGAGAGGATTCAGCTAACTTCAACAAATCTGGCCTATTGGAGAGGTTGCCATCTAACATAAATGCAGGAGGAGGGAGTTCTCTCTTAGGATGGATAGCAGCAGAGGTGTTCTCTGAGCCTGAATGCAGTTCCCTAGCTCCCTAAAAAGATCAACATAGTGCAAGGCCAGTCTAGTTGAGGCTGTTTTCCAAATCTTTAGTTTTGTTGGTGTAAAAATCAGGGTGTAGATGGTGTAGATCAGGGAGCAGATTGTCTTCAGCAGTGCCAGTCTGTAGTAGGGGCATTTTTCCCCAAACTCTTGTAGAGAAAGAGGCTTGCCCTGCCACTGTAGGCAGAACTGATTTGGGAGAGGTTTACTTAAAAAGAGGCTGAGGGATGACCTTGGAATTACGTTGTTCCACACATCTACATCTCATCTTGAGGCACAGCTTTAGGATGCTTTTGTCTTGGTTCCTCTTCATGGTAACAATCCATGCCTTAGACAGGCCCGGGAGGATTAATAACATGCACAAATTGTTCCTTATCTCCATATAAATGGATTTTAAGGAAACTGGAGCACTTCAGATAGAAGGGAGCAGGCACTGCTTCAACTCGTCAGCACAGTGCCACTGCCTCTGAGTCTGAAGTGCTGTCTTTATTAAGTGTGCTGACATGTATATCAATACTGTGAAATCACAGCCCTGAAGCTTTTATAGCACAGCTCCTGACTCTCTGAAAGGAATCGCTTAACTGTATTCTTGCCCAACAATGTATAACTACTTCCAAAGTTTGGGATCTGGTAGGTGGAAGCAGGGCCATGTGCTCTGGGTTGGAGCTGGCCAAATAACATTTTTCACTTTATTTTTTCAAGTGCATCAGATTGGGTTATCTACAGGGCAGTTATGTTTTTTCTTCTATTTAAAACTCTGTCTTGTTTGTCTAATGCTACACTGAAAGACATGAGCAGGTGATCATTCCACCAAGGTACTGCTAGTATCAATGCTGTCTTTCAGTCGTTTGTTGTGTTTCTGGGGCAGAGGGTTGGTGATTCCATATCTGCTGCTAGTAGAATGAATTTACAAGCTATGATATATAACTTAGTACACCGTGTACTACTAAAATATCTCTTGCAGTAGTATGCATACAATTCCAGCATGTTAAGAATTATGTTATGATAGTGGCCACTGGCCAAGTTATTCTTCTGCAGTGAGGAGGGTTACACTGTTGTAAAATTGAAGATTAAAATCCAGTCCAGTGGACTGTAGTGTAAGTAGTATTAATGATACACTTCCACGTAAGAATGGAGGCAAGTTTCTATTTTAAATAACTTGGATTTCTGTCTTCTAAGAGTGCAGCTGAGTACAGTTTGGCTTGAGCTTGGATACTCCAAGGTTGATTAAGGACAAATTATGTTGATTCAAATGGAGTCAGTGAGCAGACAGCCACTTGCCGAGAACTTTCTGTTTCCTTTCCTCGCTAATATCATATAATTCTTTGTTATTTTAAAAAGAAATTATTTTGCATACGGTCAAAGAAAACGTATCTTCTCAACTAAGAAAGCAGAGCCAAACATGATACGTTCTACATGAAATATTCACTGTGTGTGTTTTGTACAGGTTCTACAAAAGAACTGATTGAGAGCTGCTGTGGAGCTGGGCAGCAGTGGGCTATAGACAACGGGGAGTGCACAGAAACTCCTGTCAGTGGAGCGGATGGTGATATTTGCAGGTATGTAAGTCAAAACCAATCATGTAGTACTGATGTAGGGAGCAGCCTTTTGGAATGAATTAGATGGTTGTCCAGTTAATGGAATGTCCAAGAGACTGGGAACTGTTTTATTTTTTCATGTAAGTTATTGATAGACTGCGGCATACCATGGTAAAATAGGGAGAAGGATTTCTTCCTCCCTTTTTCCTCAAAATGCAGTCAGAGCAAAAGCCTTTTAATAAGGTTTCTTCTTCCTCTCATGCGAGCAGAGCACATATTTTTGTTTCCAAGTTCTATGCACATCTGTGGAGTTGCAGATAAATAGAAGAGCAAAGTATCTAAATGTGTTTGTATTCCATTTGGCAAGTGCTAAAGGCAGCGATTATCTGTATCGTTAAATGGTGTGTTTACTTTCCACTTTGAATGGCTGCTACTTCAGCCATTGATAACACTGCTGGTATCAGTAGCATCTGGTCTGAGCAAGGGTGCCGGATTTGAACTCATTAAGAAAAGGAGGATGAGTACAAAGTATCATGAACAATGTATTACGCTAGCTGCAGTTCATCCATCTCTTGTTCTTCCCCCTGCCACTGAAACATGCTTCAGGGAGGGCTGACTGCAAAGCTATCTGAGACTCCAAAGATCCAGCATAAGCAGGTGGATTCCACTAAGAGTGATCCCAGTATTCTCAGCTTAAAGAAGCTTGGCAATTTTTTAATTTTTATTTTTTTTTTAGTCAAAGTTTGTATCACTGCACCTTTGTGAAGTTACTGGGAGATCAAAATCTGCCCCCGCTGGGAGCTGACATGACATAACCCATACACACCAACTGTCCACAAATAAAGATAGATTAAAAAATTCCAGTCTCGGCGTAAGTAAGTGCAAATCCAATACATTAATCAGTTGCATTTGCACATCTGAAGCTGAGCTTAGATGAAAAAGTCAGATCCTAAATGTTTCAGTCCCTGTGAATCTCTGGGATTTAAAAGAATATGTGAGCAGAAGTTCATTTGTTTTACTTCAGAATTTCTGTTCTGTCCCAGTTTTAAAGATTTAAAGAACACCTCTAAATATCCTGTTTAAAGGTACATTTAATGTAGACAAGTATTTGAAAAACTTCAAAGCAGAGGAGAATCTTGCTGCTTTCATTAGAAGCTGTGCCAGCACGCAGAGCTGCTCACCATTCACATATCTGTATGCCCAGAGTTCCATCTTGTGTGCCAGAATCCCTGCAGGTAGCACAAGCTCCTGAGCTGCTGCTCAGTGCCTACAGTTTAAGAAGCAGAGAACAGATACTAATTGCAAGAATTAGTCACTGATCTTCCAGGATAGTTGATATCTAAATCTGGGTGTTATAGATGACCTCAGTGCACTGAAAGATGAATTTTTCCACGTGGAGTCTTCACATGGCAAAAGCATAAATGTTGAAACTACTTGTTGATGTATCTCAATGGCTCTGGACATTTTCTATTCACGTCCTGACTTAGCCTATCTTTGTGTAGTTAACAACACTAACTGCGGGGTGGGAAATGTGTTAGTTGGAACTGATGAAGGTGAACCTTTGGAAGTGTTCAGGCTAAGGTTAGCACTTGAAAGCAGGCAGGTAGGGACAAGTGATGTGTGAAGTGCAATGCCCCACCTCCTTTGAGCAGAAGAATATGAGATGTTTCTCAGTCATGGACACGCTGATATTTTTTGATCTGCACAAAGGTTTTATACAAAACCCCATTGCACAGTGGTGTGAATTTTATGGTCTTTCCATTTTACCCAGAACTCTTAAATGTAATGAGGTAAAACAAACATTTCTTATCTGAAATCTTTATTTAATGTGATTTGTCTGTTTTCACTGATGATACAGACAAGTTGGTACTGTTAAACAGTGGGAAGTCATTATGTAGGAATGTAGGAGATGTTTGTTGTAACTGGGATTACCAGGAAAAAGTTGAAAGAGTAGAAATTCATCTAGATGAATGAACTTAAAAAGGGCAAGTTACAGGAAACCCTGGGACACTGATAGCCAGATCTAAAATTACTTGCAGAGCGTGCACCACTGGCTCTGTTAAGGACAGGATGTCAGTCTGGATGAAATGTCATCTCACCCCATTTAGTTGTTTTTATCTCACGACTGCAGTGTTTTATCAGAGCAGAGCAGTGTTTGTTTGTGTGGTACCAGCATCAGCTGTACGGGTCGTGGTTTTGCTGACCCCTTCATTGCAGTTAGCCACTCATATCAGTTTAGTAGAGTAGCATTGCTGCACCGGTAAGCTTTGATAGGTAAGTTACTTGTTCTTGAATGTATTTGAGTAACAACCATTCATAGCTCAAAAAAATACATATATTTCTCTAGCTGGCAATTAATACTAGATTAGAAAGCAAAGCATGTGGTGATGGTAATCCCCTTCCTGTAATCAAACCACCACTGCCTGGTTACGCTTCTCTTATGGAATCCAGAATAAACATATGGATGTAAAGCACACAAACCAACCACGGGCATTCTGGAAGTAGCTGTCACCAGTTGGTTCCAACTGGAATAAAAGATATGGCTTTCTTTTTTATTATTTTTTTATTTTTATTTTTATTGTGCCATTAGATTGAAAGCTCTGAATTAGAAATGCTTGGAAAAAGAATAGCTTTTGTTTCCAAGGACAACAGTATTTTGTAGCAGTGATAATAGTATCTGACTGACAAAAATTGTTTGCTTGCAAATATTTCTCTTGCAGGGCAGTTGCTTTGCTTTGAGAGACTGGTTGTTGGAATTCATAAACCTTTCATTCACTACTGAGGGACCCTATGAGGCAGTATGCCCTCTTACACTGCATCAGCAACAAACAGACATCCATGTTGTTCTTGGGAAAAGAAAAACTACCCAATTCCTTCATACTACCAAATCTGCCCAAAAACAAGAGTCTGCCCTTACTTGTAAGAAAATATAGGATTTTATTTGAGGTTTGATGATTTCACTCTCACAAATGCCCAACGTACAGCTCATCTTTTCAATATCAAGGAGTCTCCCTGTAGCTTGCAGCTCCCAGTTCTCGCTTTTCCCATCATAGAGCCCTTTGTTATCATGGGACCAGACAGGCATCCCTCCTGAGGTGCCAGTCTGCATGGTGCATAGGTCAATGGGCTGATCCAGGGAGCAAAGCCAAGGGAAAAGTATGATCATTTTGTCTGCCCTTTTGTATGTGAATGGAAAAAAAAAACACAAACAGGTGTCTCTCTGATGAGGGTGGAAAATCCACTGTAGATTTTAAAATAGCCTCTAGCAAAGTCAGTAGGTAATTAACTAAATTTAATTAAATTTCATTTGGGAATTTTGTTGTTTGTGCTTCGTATCTGTTTCATTTTGACCTTCAGTGAATCTTGTTACATTTGATTGAAAAGCTATATACATAGGAAATTAGGTTCTCAGTCATTAGTACTGTCCAGAGTTGCTGTCGTGTGGCTGTTGAAGAGGTGTGTGCAGGTGCATTTTCCTTTCCCTGATTTTTAGAGAAAAAGGTTTCTGTTTTCTTTACTGAAACCTTCTGAAGGTTGCTGAGAAGGGGGTGAGGGACTGTTGCACAAGTATGAGACGTAAGGTATGTTGATGGACAGACATTGAGAGACAGTAACCTCAGCACTTGACCTTATGAGCCTTTATCAGTGTGTCTTTTTATTAGAAAGGAAAAAAATAACATCCCGCAAAGCTCAGTGGTATAAACTGTACTATATTAATATTGACATTTATGTCAAAGAGACATTGAATGTGTGGAATGTATTGTGAATCCAGTAGCTCTGCGTTGTTTTTTTTACATCCCATTCTGAAGTCCTCTGAATGTTGGTGAACATTTGCCCTCTGTGATCCTTTGCAGAATTGCTCAGAAGCAGTGTTGCATCTCCACTGTCAAGGAGAACAGCTGCCTGGCTGGCATGATTGCTGCAAAGGAGGGAGATGCATGTGGACCAGAGGAAAGCGATACCTGCGGAGGATCATCATATAAGGTTAGCTGCAGTACTGCTTCTGAAGCTTTTGTTCTGAACATGAGTTGACTTCATTTCATGCATTTAGCAGTAATTTCTTCATGCATTATTATGGAGCTCAGTAACCTATAAAGTTGCAGGAATGGGACAAGGGAATTATGCAGAACAACAGGTTTTTGGCTGTTAGTGTTGAGGTTTCAATTGCCTGATGATGCACCCCCTTTTAGAACTTCATGGTAATGTTGAGATGAACTACATTTATCTCTATTTTTAAGGTTTCACTTGCTGTATTACTCATGCCTCCCTTCTTTGCAAATAGCTGAAAAGAGCATTTTGGTTTTAATGGTGGTGGAAGACTTGAGAAAATGACAGGACAAAACTCAATCGAAGACATAATGGGAAAACCCATTATTGAACAGTTTGCTTGGGTACAATATTGAATTGCAGCCTCATTTCTCATTTAAACAAAACGATGGACTGGATGAACAAGTATTTTAGATGATGATGGAAGCTTTTGTTCATAAGCAATGGCAGACCATTAACCAGCGATTCAAATCACAAATCACAAGCCACGGCCTCAGCTTGTATAAATGAAATTTGCTTTATGAGAATCACTGGAGCCAAACCAATTTAAACCAGTTTGAAGATTCAGCATCTTGCTTGTCTTGTTTTTACCAGAAGGTTACATTTCAGAATTAATTTCACTCTGATAATAATTTACATAGCTATATCTAAGCTTAAGTGCAGCTTCTGTTGTCTCAGCAGGAAACTCATTAGTTCTGTCTGTTCTTATACACTGGTGATTCTTGTGGATAGCTGTTCACTGGAGAAGCAAAATGCATGAGCATCTACTCCAGAGTTTAAAGTTTAATTAGTTTTGTCAATTTGTCATTTTCAGAACTACTGTCTACTTAAGCCTGGAGTTTACCATTAGCATACAAAGAGAATTTCTGCATTTGGAAGCAGACAAAATAATTCTGAAGTGTGATAGAATTATTAGGTTTTCTCCACGGGTCTTTTGCATGCCAGGCAGAGCGTAGGGCAAGCAGTAAGTCTTATTGCATGTGCCATTCCTAGGAGCGAGCGGGGAGAGAAAACTTCATCGTTCCTATTTTAGCTGAAGCAGGTCACAAAATATTCTTATAGAACAGTCCCTTGTACCAGTCCAGTGTGATGTTCTCAGGGCTTTTACTTCCAGGTAAAAAGCATGTGAGAGCAGAGCAAGTTGTGAATGAACACTAACGGTTCTCAAGATAAGATTCACCATGTCAGTGAACAAATAGTTGTATCTGTTGTTAAATGAGTTGTAGAATTCTGGTGAAATCTCTCAGTTGGATAACAGAAAGTCAAGTTTTTGCTTTTTTGGAAGAAACTTTTTGGTGCATATATTTTTCTACTGGAAAATGAGACATTTGTATTCATCTGGAAAATATGTGAACCCAAAAGTGTATGACTGATTTAATATCCTCTGTGATGCCTGCACATGGGATAACTGTGAATCAAAACTGTCTGAAAAAAAGCACATTTTTCATGGCAAAAATTACAACATTTTACAGCACTTTGGTGAAATATACTATGTGTAACTCCTTTTATTTTGAATATGGAAGTTGAAATACATATATTAAAACTAAATATATCTACAGAAAGCAGAATTTTGAATTGAGTTGAGTGTGGAGATTCTGGATGAAAACAGGGTTTTTCTTAATTTCTAGCATGATATAGCTTAAGATAGTTAGATTTTTTTTTAGTGATTAATTTGGACATATGGTTTACTCCCTTTAGTGTCAAAAAGTTATTTACCATCTTAAGGAGTTGTGCTGTAAACTTCTCACAAACGCATCTGAGTGCAGATGTCAGTCCAATCTTGGGGAAAAATGCCAAGTCTTCAGGGGAGCACAAGTCTGCAAACGTGAACAGTGAATAACTTATGCTATCAGCGATGTTTGGGGAGCTTTCAGAATAAAAGTCATGGACATAAAGCAGGAGCTGTTTTCAAGGGACACACAGTGTGTGTGAGATGCCTGAGAAACTCTAAAGCTGCAGTGTTTGACTCTTGAAGAAAGTGACTCAGCAGAAGAGTTTCTGCAGATCACACTGCTGGCGAGCAACTTTTCCTGTCTCCTTGGTGGAGACAGACTTGATTTTAATGTGGATGCCAATCTAGGATTGTTAATCATGAAACACGATTCTTTTCCATTCCCATACTGCGCCCAACCCTTACAACAGTGCTTTTCTTACTTGCTCTCCTCAAGTCAGAGATCTCTCTCTTGGGAAGGAAGAGCTTAGTTCAGTTTCTTCTGTTCAGCCCTTGGACTTTCCGTTGACATAGCTGACTGGTGCCAGTTTGAGTTATGGCCTTCGTTTTATGTGTCTGACGCCTGCTCAGAGACTGAATGTTTGAATAGGCTGAAATCACTTCTCTTGGTTCAGAGAGGTGCTTGGAGTTTAGCTGCAGACTCTAAATGAGCACTGCTGAGCTGGGTGTGTTGATTAGCAGAAGTGCTGCAGAGGGAAGGAGCCTGAATTTTATAACTATTCAATCAGAGTGAAGGCATCTTAAATCTCTGTGCTAGGAATGTCAGGACATTTCTATTTAAATCCAGGCAAACATTTTCCATTCACTTATGACCTTTGTATGTCTCTATAGGAGACAATTCCTCAGCTTTCTTGCTTGCTTAAGGATCTACTTTGCATACAGTATGGACTTCTTGAAGTTTATATGGGGTTTGATATAATTTGTCTAACACATTTCTGGCCTAAATGTGCAGTAGGCTTATACATGCTGGAGTAAAGCACAAGGCTGTTTTTTGTCTGCAGCCTGCAGCAACAGAAGCTGCAGGAGAGTCTGCATTTAAGGGATGCCTCATTGCATCAGCCTAGCAGTGAAACTGCTGCTTTGGATTCAGTCAGGAAAGAAACAGAAGGCAAATAGGTCATAAAATACTTCCTGGTCTTTCTCTGGGCATTGCTTTGGTGGGATGGGGTCCAGGAGAGTCAGGTAAGTAAAGGTCACAGTGGGTCTGCAGAGCAGAGTGCTGTAGGGGAAATAGTGCCACTGACAGAGCTCAGGGGCTGCTGCTGCTCCTTGTGTCTATGCAAGGTGTTTACAGTTCTTTCACACTGCTTCAAGCAACAGGCCACATTTCAAGATCTAATGCAAAAATGTATGGATCTGTATTATTTTGCCACTAATATGCTGTAAACAAAGCAACATGTAAGAGCTGGAAAAAGGCAATCTGTAGCACTGCTTCATCCTTCCATGCGAAATGGCTGAAATTGGTGTAACAGCAAGACTTTGTGGGTATCTTGACTGATCCACTTGTGCAAGAATGGCAAAAACAAGCACAAGCTTTGATGTTTGCAACCCAAGTGCTCTTCCAGATGTTCCACTGTTAAAGAAAGTGAAGATCAGTTCCAGGTGTGTGTGGGGGCTCTTCCCTGAAGCAGATTTCATGAAACCCTCATTACTAATTATCTCTTTCTTTTTCAGCAATGCTGTGATTGCTGCAATCTGGGCCTGCGATTAAAGAGTGAGGGGAAAGCCTGTGAGTCCAACATAAATCTGGGCTACCCCTGCAGCCACGTGATGCTGTCTTGCTGTGAAGGCGGAGATCATTTCATCCATCCAGAAATAAAAAAGCATCCTGAACCTTCGCCAACTGCAACACCTGAGAAGAGTAGGTGTCCATTTTTAATTTGAAGACATTGCAAATGCAGGCTCCATCTCATGCTGCCACCTGGGGAGGTGCTGGAAATAGTAGTGCTGTAGCAGCACAATTGCCTTTCCTCTCAGACCAGGTATAGAGTAACTTGTTCTTAAAAATTGTTTTGAAATAGGAAGACATGTGTAGGTATTTCTAATCCTCAAAACATACCTTCCCTTTACTGATTTATTCCCCCTGAACTGCACAGTGCAGAGACCTGCTGCACATCAAACAGAAGTGCTGTTTCTTCTGGGTGACATGCAGAGTGTAACATGAGGACCAGCTGAGTGCAACCTGTATGGTAGCTTTTTTTTTGGGGGGGGGGGTTGGTTAATTTCAAAGATTTTTTTTACCACTGGTGGACATGAAGCCACCAGTAAGAAGCAAAGCTGAAGTTTGTCATTGCCTTTTTGCAGAAGCTGTCCCGAAAGCTTTTGTGTGAAATTTTCCAGACAAAGTAGTCCCATCCATTATGATAGCAATGAAACCTCCAGGGAACAGATTTCCTACTGTGCTACTGAACGTCACAGGATCTGTCCTGGTGCAAACACTGGAGAAGTCCCAAAGCACTGCAAGTTTAGTTTGTTCTTTCAACATGGGAAGTTAGCAATGCTGAACAACTAAGTCAAATCCCTGCAGCAAATGAAGTGTGACAAAGGAAGCATGACAAATGCGGAGCTGAAACAGCTATGCTCTCTCCCTGAGCCCAAGATCACGCTCCTTCCAGCATCACTCTGCAGCCACCTGTCATGCATGAATTGCTTTGCAACCTCCTGGATAGGCTAGGGTTCACATTTTGTCCATTTTCTTCTCATGAGATAAATGGTGCTGTTCTTTTTTTTTTCCTCTTGTCAAAATAAGTAACGATTTATTTCAACTTAGCAGAGATTTCACCGAGCAACGAAATTCATGTGTGTTTAAGACAGGCTGACTGTGAAACTCAGTGAAGAATTCATTTTAATATCACAAAGTCTCCCAAACTTGGTCAAGAGATGAAAGATGGCGAGTGCTTTTGCCAGTGATCAAAAACAATAGATAAGATGTCATTTTTAAGTGGGCCCCAGAATATTTGTAATGATAGCTGCAGAATTAGCTAATAAATCAGTATCAGTAAGTAGTGGTGTTGAAAAGATCCCAAAATAACTGGTTAACCTTTGCTCCTGAAATAAAAAAAAAAAATCTCAGTGTGGTTTTGCAGTGGAGGCAGTTCAAATGGGGCTGGTACAGTATTACAAATGGTGATAGTGGTGTTTGTTAGGGTGAAAGGGGAGCTTGTGACCTCCCAACATCAGCCTTTTTTTCTGTGGCTCCTGTGAAATGTCTGTCTGTACATCTCTACTGAAAGATACAGTGGACATTGAACACTGGAATTATCTTCAGGATGGATGCATTTTCTCCTGTCCATGAAGTAACTTACTATTTTGGGTAGATTTTACTGTATCTGGAGTGTGCATGAACAAATGCTCCATACTGTACAGACCAAATGCCAGAGCACTTGGTAAGAGAACTAGCATGTTTTGTTCTATGTTAGTTTCAGAGATGGAAGATCACAATGAAGCTCTGTCCATCAGTAACGAAGCCGAACTGTCAAATAACCTTCCTGGAGATGACCTGGACGAATGTCTTCTGTATGGTGGGGAGCTCTGTCAGCATTTGTGTATAAACACTGTGGGGTCCTACAAGTGTTCATGTTTCCCAGAATTTACTTTGCAAGAAGATGGGACCAGCTGCTCTCCAGGTGAGGAACACGAGCAAGAAACACTGTGAATAATGGTGGCCTTCTGCTGCCTTTACTGATCTACCAAGGTTTGATTTTTTTTAATCTTCTTTGTAGATGGTGATGTTTTTAACGGGGATATTTTCCCTGGAAATTGTGCTGCTTAAAGATGAGAAACAACACCCTGGGAAACTTAGATTGTGTTTCATTTCTTGTGTATTTGTGTCGTAATATCAGGGTGGGCAGTTAATGTGTTCAAAGCAAGACTGTTTCCACTTTTCAGACAAGGAATTGTGAAGATTGTTAATAGAATATCTTTTCTCCTTAGATCATTTTGTATTTCACAGTTGGCTTTCCTTTAGACAAACTTATTCGCTTCAGACATACAGCATTACTTCCTGAACTTCAGTTTTTATCTTAAATCATTAAAATCTTTCAGTGATACAAAATCCAAATATGTCCACTGTAAAGTCATGAAAAGAGCATTTATTGTGTAGTAATTGTATTGATGTCTGGATTTTTTCAATGGCAAGATTTCAAATCAGATAACCCAAAAAGTTGAAACCTTAGATTAGTTGCAAGTGTTTTCAATTACTTAACAAGCAAAAGAAGTGTTGCTATCCCATGACAAAATTCCTCGGACTTCAGATTCTTTCTGCCCAAGCCAAATAATGAGCATTCATTATGTCATTCTTCTCAACATGATGTTACAGCACTTACATCAATAATGTGTTTGACAGCATTTCTGCAGCAGCTGTCTGCTCTGTTATGTGTATTAAAATTCTGGGGAAAGAACCTGGTCCAAAAGACGTAAAGAAAGTGGTTCTTATTTTAGTTCTGCAAAATTTGGCTTGATCATCCACCTGGAGCATATCTGTGCTTTTTGTTTTGCTTTGCTTTGCTTCTCTCATTACTAACTCCATTGAAATGCGGATTTGGGTTAATCTTGTATCTGAGAAGTCAGTATTCTTGGCAGACCTGCAAGACTGCAGTGCTTATGGCTGTGCCAAGAGGTGTAGAGGGGTTTATAGAGCTTTATAGAGCTGAGACAGAGAGTTGAGACACAAAGGTATAGGACTGTGAATGACACAGCTGAGAAGCATAGGAAGAGTGAAGTGTAGAAGAGTTGCTACCATCATCACGTCATGTTGAGTCCAAATAAAGGCTGGGCAGGGCAAGGGAGATGGCAGGGCACTTCCCTCACTATCCATGTCTAAAGCATACATGCTCTTCCTGCCGGTGTGGCATTCTGGCCTTTTGCTCCTCATTATTCCCCTGTATATGTGACATCTGTTATGTTCTGAGTGTGGAGGCCTTCATCAGACATCTTTAAATCTCACACTGATGTCCTATGGGTAGATACCATGATTTGTGTTTCTACCTGCCCAGTGCCTCATGGCACTTGGATATGCCATAATCGTGTGTCTTTCATTGGTCTTTCTTGTATTGTGGCCCATTGTTTGGGTTTATTTGTGATGAAATCACTCTTCCCCATCTAAAACTTGTGTAGCATTTGCACTTATTCGTTTACTGTTGTCACTGTTTGTTGGGTCATGTTTTTCTCTGGGTGATTAGAAATATGGATTTATGTTTACATTTTGATGGTATTTAGAAACTGGATTACTCTTAGCAATGTAACAGAGCTTCTTTAAAATAATAATTAAAAAAAAGAACCAATAAACCAAGATTCCATTCTGATACCTTTGAAGTTACTTTTTGCTAGAAATCTTGATGACAGCAGCTGTCATGCTTCCCACTTGGCTTTGTAAAAGCCATTGCAGGGTATCCTTTTAAAGGTGAGCATCTGCTTTTCATTTGTATTGAAAAACAGAAAAAGTTTGAACTTGTTTTGGGTTCTGCTTTTTTCCCCTCTTACTCCAAATGAAAAACAGCCACTATCCTTAAAATAAATCATTAGTTGAAAAAACTAACATTTTGATTAGATGTTGATGTATATTACTCCATGGAAGTTATCCAACCAAACTCCCTAGTCCGTATCCATGATGTTTGTGAGCGTCTCCATTAACTTGCAGCACTCTGTGTATGTGCACTGTTACACTTGTTCACATCAAACACTAGGCACCATGCAAAACAAACTGTTCAGCTCCATTTAGATAGTAGTCCATGTCATCAAAATGTTTTTTCCTGCAAACCATGAGGAAATGGGATGAATGTAACTGGTACTGTTACCATGGGGCACCTGGAGGATGTGATGCCACCCCTAACCCACATCTGCCTCCCTTCCTTACAGATCCTGACCGAGAACAGGTGACAAGGCTGGAAGTAGAAGCCACTGTCCCCCCAGCAGCCTCTCCTTCTCAGCCTCTTCTCATTGTGTCCTTACAAGAAGAGCAGGATAAGTGTAAAGGTATGTCAGAGGGATGAATTGCAGATGCAAATGGATGAGGAATGTTTGAAGAACCAGAAGAAAATTCTGCAGATCCCTTCACCGATCTGATTTCAGAGCACATCCTCAGTTATTTACCTGTGGTATAAGCCTGAGGAATTATCAAGGGAAACCTGAGGAGGTAATTGGAGGCTGTACTCTGATTTCAGGGTTGTTACACACCTGCTATTTAGTTTAAAGTAACCACCTCAGCTGTGCAGCGTAACTTAAACAATAGAGGTGGCACAGGTGTGTTTCTGTGTAATAGGAGGATTGTAAGTAATGATTAGGGATTCCTGGACAGGTTGTTTACAAACTGCACTCCCCATTGTCCAAGATGGGACTCTATTCTGATGACCCAGACATTTGTAACTTCAGCTGATCTGTGTTGTGCATGCTAATGAATTTTGCAATTTTATTTGTACAGATAACGGCCCCTGCAAGCACATCTGCAGTGTTGTGGAAGGAAATGTTGTATGCTCATGTTTGTCTGGATATACTATCATGGCTGATGGGATTTCTTGTGAAGGTAAGTGGCTGAGGTTCAACACAGAGACATAGCTAAAACATTTTTAAATCGTAGAATCATAGAATGGCTTAGGTTGGAGAGACCTTAAAGATCATCTAGTTCCAACCCCTGCCATGGACAGGGTTGCCCCCCAGCAGATTAGGCTGCCTAGGGACCCATCTATCTTGGTCTTGAAAATCTCCAGGGATGAGGCATCCACAGCTTCTGTGGGCAACCTTTGCCAGTGCCTCACCACCCTGAATAGAGAATTTCCACCTACCATGCAACCCAAATCTCCTTTTTTTCAGTTTAATTCCATTTCAGTTTCAGACTGTGTACTTGATAAAGATGTTGAAGAGCACCAGTCCCAAGATGGACCCTTGGGGGACACCACTTGTGACAGGGCTCCACTTGGACGTAGATCCATTGACCACAACCCTGAATTCCATCATTCATATCCATCCATCTCCAATTTAGAGATAGGGATGTGGTCTGGGACCATGTCAGAAGCCTTACACAAGGCCAGCTAGATGACACTCGTTGCCCTTACTTTGTCCACCAATGCTGTCAATAGATCCCAATGGTCTTTGACCTCAAGATATTTCCTTAAGGAGTCTTTATTTTCAGTATTGTGAATTGCAGTACAGAAAAAACTACATCTTTTGAGAGCATTTGGCAGAAGAAATACCAAGACTGCTTCTCAACTAACTTCTGAAGCGTGTCTGTGCAGTCTGCCTGTTATCAGATGAAGACAAGCCTGGTTTTGTGCTCTTTTCCCCCGATGTCTCAAACTTCTTCTGAGCCCTCTTAGGTATCTCTTCCCACTGACTCTTCTCCCCAGGCTATTTCTGTTCAACCAAAAACGTGCAGCTTTTCTTCCTGAGAATAGTAGCTGACAAAATGTAGGCATGTTTGCTTCCTTGGGGAACCCTCCCAGAGCTACAGGTCTGCTGAGTTACCTGTTTTGACTGTTGGGTTTTTTGTTGTCATTGGGTTTTTTTTGCTTACCTTGAAAATTTGAGGCTTCACTGGTAGGATGAATATGCTGTTGTGAGCTGGTACAGCTCCCTGGGTTTCACTTGACACTGAAATTCAGACATCCACATGATGAACAGTGAATTTATTTCAAGGCTGCATCATTATAATTCACATTATATAAATTTTAAATTGACATGTTTGTGTAGTCACAAAGGATGTCTTTGCACAAGAAAGATTTTGGAGTCAGAAGCAATGCCCTGTGACATACCTTTATTATAAATTTGTAAGTACAAGAACAATAACAGCCAGCAGTGAAGTGCAAGTAGAAGTTTCTGAACTCAGAATTGCTCACAAGTGATCCACATCCCTCTTAATCTCATATCTTATTGAATAACAAATCATTTTGATGGAATTCCAGATAGCCTGTGAAGAAAATGGGAATTTAATATCGCCAGATAAATATTCACTGTGCATTGCTTACTCAAGTGTGGTGGAAGCTAATTTGATTAATTAATGTCAGAATCAAAAGGGACATTTCAAGGCAGTCTCTTTCCTGCAGGAGGTGAAGAAATTCTGGAATGTCACTGGAAGTAATGAGTTTAAATTTTAGCAGGAAACATTTATAATCTACATTTATAAAAGTATTTGATGGCGATAATGCACTGGAATAGGTTACCTGGGAAGTGCGTGTGTTACATCTGTGTCACTGCCTCCTTCTAATCATAGAATCATAGAATGGGCTGGGTTGAAAAGGACCACAGTGATCATCTAGTTTCAACTCCCCACTATGTGCAGGGTTGCCAACCTGCCCAGGCTGCCCAGAGCCACATCCAGCCTGGCCTTGAATGCCTTCAGGGATGGGGCATCCACAACCTCCTTGGGCAGCCTGTTTTAAGAAGGGCTCCTTCTGGGATGACAAGGGTGCAGAGGCATGAGCAAGCACTGGATGATCTCTGATGGTTTATTGCAGCTGTATGTTCAGCGTAACACTGTGTTTTTTATAGCAAGTGCTGATGTGGTAGCTCCAAGACACTTCATTTAGAGATCTCCAGTGTGAAAGTAATGTTGTTTCATTTCAGAAACTGTTCTAATAGAATTCTATTTCTCCCTTTTGGTTGCAACATGTTGATACAGATTTGGATGAGTGCCTCACAGGTGCTCACGCTTGTTCCAGAGGACAATTATGTGTGAACACATTGGGATCATTCTACTGTGTCAACCATAGAGTGATCTGTTCAGAGGGCTTTATACTCAACAGGCATAGAGAATGTGTTGGTAAGATGATAGGTATAAACGGTTCACCACAGCATCATAATTCTCCATGCTCTGCAATGCATTTAAACCATTTGTGCTAAAATTTTCTCTAGCCATCTTTGCATATGACATTTCAGTATGACTTAGTAAAAACACATGTGCACGGCTTGCTCAGCCACTTAACATCAGAAGTTGTATGCTGTTCAGCTTTTTCCTTAGCAATACATCCTCAGGATATGAATAACTTTGCTTGAAAATCATAAAAGTTCATAACCTTGATGAGCACGGCTGTACTGATGACTGTTGAAGTGGACTGACTGCACAGCAGTTGATCTCCCTGCACAGTGTCCATACTGCCAAATTCCCAGACTCAGGAAACAGCAAAACTTTATAAATAAAGCTAAAGAAGTCTGCGTAGGCCCAGGCAGTGGAAAAGATCTGTTCAAGTATGTTGGAATTCTAAAATTCGGATTAGTCCTCTGATAATTCTGGCACAAATTTCTTGTATAAAAGTCAAAGATGCATCATACTTTTGCTATGTCATCCCTGCTATTAATGTTCTTGTAGGGAACTAATCTATTTTTAAAAACGTGTTTGGGAGATTTTCATTTTCTTTAAGAAGGCAGGACCTGCACTTATGAAAGAATTTCTGTTTGGGGTACTTTTCCACAGGCCTGAGCTGCTGTAGTGTTAAATGGTAACGCCTGGAAAAACAGAGCGCTTGGAGACCTGTCACTAATGAAAGCAGTGGTGTCTATAGCTACAGTGTCATGGGTGAATGCATTCCCCTTCTTCCATCTGTGTCTTTCTCCTAATGTTTTTAACATTCTTTTTATCACCGTCACACTCTCACAGTGTCACAGCTTCGGTTTGTTTCCTATCCTTTAAAGCTCTGCAATCTCAGTGTAGTAATGAGCATCACGTGGCATGAGGATGTGAGGGCGAAGTTTATACAGATTCATAATTTAGAGTAGAAATTTCACTTACTAGCTTCTGGGTTTCCTTAAACTGTCAAAATTGGATTAATCTAATTTTTAAAATAAAGTACTGATAAGCATGCAAAATTAATGAAATTGTTTTGTTTAGAATAAATGGCTGAGAGAATGCCGCTGGAAGGAAGGATGTGCTTTGTAATAAAATACTGGCTTGTGAGATGGGCTGTGGTACTTGCAGTTGGCTGGTCTGCACGGTGTCTTCGTGGCTTCACAGAGCCTGCTGCAGGTACCACGCTTCTGAGCATAAGGTCTGGCAAGTGAGCAGCTGAAGGAGCTGCCTCGCCTTGCGTTCTGCTTTTGAAGATCTTGCCATTGATCCCCTGGTGTTTTTCCTGGACCATTCATTAGTGATGCATCTGTCCTTTTCTGCATCTCTCAGCAGTGTTTTGAAGCTAAGTTGATTCACCCTTGTCAGCAGCTTCAGCAGAAGGTGCTGCAGAAGATGCCAAGTGCTTCCTTTCATTCACTTTCTTCCTTTCCTGTCCTCCTTCTCATGACATTATTATCTAGTTTTATTGTGACTAATACAAGGCACACCTCAGGCACTGCTAATGAAACAAAAGCTACAGCTCCCATTTGTAAAGCTGAAGATCCTCTTCTGCTTCGCTAAATAACAAAGCCCCGTGCTTCTTTGATGCAGCTCAGTTCTTTGAGGTTTCCTTGTTAAATAACCTAGGAAATGTTGATGTTTCTCTTCCTGTTGGCTAGATTCGCTCCATGCTTCTATGCAGCTCTGCTCTGTGAGTGTTGCCTGCAGAACGCTTGCTGTATTTGACACTTTTCCTACATTTCTGGTCAGAGGGGAATGCCACAAGCACGTTGTGCCCTCCTGATTTGTTCAACTGCTTCATTTGCAGTTATATTTCCCCAAGGGATCCTTTTCCAGTTTAGTTGATTTGTGCTCCATCATGAACTGTCTCTAACACTGATAGGAAAGATTTGTTCATTTGTTTGCAAATGGTTGTTACCATTATGTAACTGCGTACTTGAGGGATGGAGGAACAGCCCTTGCACAGCAACAGAACAGCTGATAACCTTTTCTTTGTTGAGTTTCATTTAGTCAAACTCTGTAAGCTGATAATTCCAGGTACAGGAGTAGGCATCCAGAATTCCCTGAAGCCAGTCATGCTCAATGAAGAGCCACCAGCTGCTTGAATCGTGCACACCGGCTTTGTGTGGTGCTGTGAAAAGACATTAAAATGTCTTTAGGGATAAAAGCTCAGAGCCAGGCTGGGGGTTTTTAATCAGGATTGCTTTTCCTGGTGACTTTCAGGCAAAGTCGTTACCACCACCCAGATACACTGATGAGAGACTACTGTTGTATTTTCTGTGCTATTCCCATGCAAATTTTTTCTCCCACCAGAGTGAGCAGTGAGTGGTCATTTTATTGCTGACCCATAGGGACTGTCCCTCAGCAAAGCCACTAAGAAATAGTAGCAAAATAATGACAGGTCTAATTAAAACAGATGTGTTCCAAGAAACAAATTGAGCTGGTGGTGTTTGAAGAGAAAGAATTCATCAGAATCTAGATATGTAAGAAAAAAAGAAGTGCAAAAATGTTACTCTAATGTGGAAGTGCTTAAAAAAAAAACAACACAGTGATAGGTAAATGCTGATACTCCTTTGCAAAAATTTCAGCTTCTTAGATGCATGAAAGCTGAGCATACCTGTTTTACATGTCCCAGTGCTCAACAACCGTTCCAGGAGAAAGAGAAGTATTATATGATTAAATTTTATTCTGGCTTTTACTGACATAAGGGGAGGAATGTTGCCGCACATATAGAGCTAATATTTCTCAAAAATTAACCGTATAACTTGTTTTTAATATTTTACTAAATTAATTTTTCTTCTTTCCCATTTTTATATATAAAACCTTGTCCTAACTCACAGTCTTAATCATGCTGGAAGACAGTGCTTGTTCGGTTTTGGCCATTAAATTTGTTTGAAACTTAAAATATATTTTTTTTCCCAGTGTTCTGTCAAACATCTTATAGACTTGTTGTTTCTGGTACTGGAGACAGATCAGTTATGGGCACTTTTGATTTTATGGGTAACAGGTAGGGAAGTCAGAAGGGTGTAACTAAACATACTCAGACCTCACTTCCCTCTACCTTGTGCCATAAGGATGGAGCAGAACAATACCAGGTCCAGCCTGGGTTGAAAAAAAGCTACTTCAGAAGCTTGTGTACCTGCCCCAACACAAACTGGGACCGTCATTAACCAAAGATGCCTTTTCCCACCCTCGTGTGAAGGGACGCTGTTTTGTGATAGGCTTTGATGGTGATAGCAACAGCGTGGATTGACAGAAATGCATGGGAAAGATGCTGCAGTTCTTCTGTAATCCCCTTCTGTGGCATGGCTCCCAGTTTAGTCTTTGCATCTCATTCCATGTCACAATCATTAGGTTTCAGATGTTGGCAGGCTATGACTTGTGCACAAAACTTTCACTGAAAGTAAAGATTCTGCATACATTCTTCTACGTATCTGTGATTTTGATTTCCTAAATTGCGTTCTGATCAGCTCTGCTTGCTTACTCAAGTATTCAGGATTTTGGAAATTAAATTAAAAACCATAGGCAAAACATGAAATGTTGTTAGTTTTTTTTCTTTCTTTTTCTTTCTTTCTATGAAATCTTAATCCTTTTTTTACCTGTCTGCATGCACTGCTCAGGTGGAAGACTTCTTATAGATTCAAGCTGTATTTCAAACATGCTTTCCTCCTTGCTGCAATTTTCATACTGAAGTGATGTAAGTTTGTAAAATGCATTGCTGTTCCGACAGTGTATCTATATTGGACTTTTTGTGACTGGCAAGAACAGGTCAGTTGTAAAGCCTCTTAAATTAATGTCAAGACTTGCACTAATACATGGTGTTGAGTAGCTCTTCGTTGATACTTTTGTCCTCTTTTTTAATTTCAAGTTTATTCTAGAACTAAGTCTAGTTGTCTAGTTGGGTGGGAGAGGTCCACACAGGTGATGTTCTTCTCTTAGCACATGAGTTTCTTTTATTTTGATTTTTTTCCCTGAGATCACTTTTGAGAATACTGTTGTCTACTCTTCATGGTACTGGGTAAAAACTAGGAAACAGCAAGGGAGACATAACCTTGCAAAGGCTTTGGAATAGTACCTGCCAATGAATGAAGAACCATCATGTGGGACAGGCAGAAAGATATCCAACCAACAGCAGTGACCTTGCTGCAGATAGCTGACTTTGGAAAACAAGTGAACAGCATGTGAATAGCAATAGCTAACTACAACAAAGCAAAAACACACACACACAAAAACCCCAACAAATAAAATACCTGTCAATGAAACAGAACCAAAACCCAACCCCATAAATAAGTGAAAAGTGGATAGACACCAAGTTAACACACTGGTCTTACAAACCTCAGTATATGTCACCCGTTAGCTGACCAGCAGGAACAGAAACATCGTGGTGCTGCTCTTCATTTATTTGGCAGAGAACAAGCTGACACATTTTTGAAGACAAAAGCCTCTAACAGGGCTTTTCCTGTTTTCATTCTCCTCAAGGGGAAGTAATATCTCTGATGTTGTACTTATCTGGGAACGTTGTTCTACAGCCAAAGCACAAATCTTATTTGAACAATGCTTGCTTTATTGTGTAGTGTGTAAACAGCTCTGTGTGCAGGGCAGTCAGATGATTGGTGGTAGCTTTGGTTGTGTTTGGCATCTCTTTATTCTAGAAATGCATCTTAGCTGTATGGAGATCTGTGAAAGTGTTTGATTGTGTGTGGAATGGGAAGAAAGTTTCTCTTCCCAAATTCTACTTCTCCTTGTTGCTTTTATTTACTCACCTTGACATCCCTCACTTTCAGTATTAAAGCAAGCAAAATCTGAATTGGAAATTATTTTGTCAGAGCTATCACAACATGTGGCATATTTTTTCCAAACTGCATCATACATTCCACAATCTAGAATTTAAGTGATTCTTTAAATAACTTTTATAAATTTTTAAATAACTTTAAATAACTTTTCCAGTGCTCTACCTGCTGAAATCAGATCTTTTAAAGGATGTAAATACAAATTAGTGAAGTTGTTTCAGCCTTTGAGGTTCTTCCTTCCATGTTTTCATGTTTATCCAGTTGCAGTTACATTATTCCTTGGGAAGCAAATCGATTCCATGACTTCACCTGCAGCAAGGCAGGAGGTTTCAGTACCTGTCTCTCACAGCAGTTCCACACCAGCAGCTCCTCTATGTGGCAAGAAGCAGCAGGACTGATACATAGTCTGAGCTATGAGAACGTGGTAATGAGCGATCAGTGCTTTCACTCTCAGTTATCCAGGAGGTTTCTATCCATTTAATTTGGAAGCCCTCTGCCCATCACTGTATTTCATCATTTCTGTCATAGAATCATAGAATGACTTAGGTTGGAGGAGCTTTAAAGCTCATCCAGCCCCAACCCCCTGCCATGGACTGATTGCCTCCACCAGCTCAGGCTGCCCAGGGCCCCATCCAACCTGGCCCTGAATCCTCCAGCAATGGGGCACCAGCAACATCTCTGGGCAGCAGTGCCAGCACTGCACCACCCTCTGAGTAAAAGAAATTCTTCCTAGCATCTAGCCTAAATCTCTTTCAGTTTAAAGCCATTCCCTCTTCTCCATCCCCTGTCCTGCACTATTCCCTGAATGTTTGGGGAGGAGGGAGAAGAAGGAGATCTCTCTGCCATTGTATCTCTTAATGTTACTCTGCATTAGCAGAAGGTGCTGAGACAAAACATCCTCCATCAGAATGCTGCAGCAACATCTGCACCGAATGTCTTTTGCAGTAAATGATTTGACTTGAGCTTTTGACTCCTTCCAAACAAGAGCAGGAAGAGGCAAACTTCTTCATAAACATGAGGCACTGAGTTGTTTAACCATTTCTTGTAGACATCAACGAATGTGTAACAGATACACACACCTGCCAGCGGAGAGAACACTGCGTCAACACGATGGGATCATTTAAATGTCTCCAGGAATTGAGCTGTCAGCCAGGTTATGAACTTAAGGACGGAGAATGTGTTGGTAAGACAAGTGTTTTTCCACTGAAGCAATTGCTTTTATCAGGAAGGGAAGGAAAGGGATTACAAAGCATTTTATTGTTGCTGGTCTACGATACCAGGATTGAACTAAAAAAGGCTTTTTAAGTCTGTTTGGTACTTTCACTTATTTGAAGCAATTTCCATCAGTAGCTATAAATAATTTGGAAAATATAAGAAACCTTGTGAAGTAGGATTTGCACTGTTTTCTGGGGGTTAGAGTGAGATCTCAGTAATGGAGGAATTCACACTGTGCTACTCTGGGAAGCTCTGCTCTTCTCTGAAGGGTCTGGTGCTGCTTGCTGTCGGACTGAATCACAGAATCACAGCCTGAACAGATCATGGGGCTGGCTGAGTGCAGGCCTTCCTTTGTTTAGGATGTCTGTCTGCATTTATTTACATTGTGAATGGTCATGGGGTTAAGAAGTTATTCTTTAACCCCCTCCCCTCACCCCCGTTCTTGGTCTGTATGTGGGTCTAATGGAGGAGCTAAGCTCAGCAGCAATAGCCTAGCAGAAGTTGCTCTGCAGTGTATGGTGTGCATAAGACACGTGTGCCCCGCTTTCCAGGACAAAATCAGAGTTTTAATTATTTTTACACAAGAGCTTCCTGCCAGTTGGAATAGGAGGTACCTAAGGAAAGAACTTAGCTCCTGGCATGTAGCTCAACATTGTAAAACAAAAATAATCTGAACTCTTGCTTTGCGTACAGCACTCGTAAGTAAACTTTGGATTTCTTAGGCTGTCAGTTATATTCCATTGGAGTCTGTGACATATCAAACATTTATTAACAATATGGTGTATCTAACATTTATTACCATTGTAAATTGTTCTCTAATCTTAAAGTTAGGTTGCAGCAAGTTACAAAATTTACAATTTGTTATTCTAAGTAGCCTTAAAATTAATAACTTACGGGAAAGACTGCAATTTCAGATCTACTGATCTACTCAGTGTAAAACTGCCCACATGTAACTGTTTGCTTTACAGTTTTATGAAATCATGAATTCCACATTTTTCTTTATCTCAGTCTATACATATAGTGGAAAGAGTTATTAATGTAATTATCTTCTGGGAGGTGGGTGATGTTCTCTTGTGACCTTAACATTTGACTGAAGAGTTGGAATGGAAAGAGAGGGGGCCAGTGATTCTCCCCTTGTTTGCTTGGAGGACGAGGAGTTCCTCATTTGTGCCTGTGTACAAAACAAAATCCTAACCTGCAAGTGAGGTTCTCTTTTATTATCAAAATAAGTGGAAACTTGCTTGTACCTAGAATTCTTGAGGTATGTAAATTGTATGAGACTATTTTGCTTTTGAAATAGTGTTGTATATGTTTTATTCATACTCAGTATTAATTTGAGCCTTCAGTATTGAAATCTGCAGATGTTTCAGAATTTGTGGTTTGCAAGAGATGCTGTGAACACAGCAGCATGGACCTGTACCAAGCCATGGCACGACCTGCCAAGTTCTGAAGCTTGTGCTGATGAAGAGCAAAAACAGCAAACCCTCAATTCTCCCAAAGGCAGTTTTGGATGTTTTATTTAAATGATGCCTCCTAACTTCCTTTCTGAGTAAAGTTATAAACTAGCCAGGAAGTCTGTTGAAAATGACTAGTCACAATTTGGTGTTGTGATCTGCTTAACAGATATTGATGAGTGCGAGAGAGGAACTCACAGCTGCAAAGTCAACTTCGTTTGTCAGAATACAGAAGGGTCATTCTACTGTGAGTCAAAGCAGCGTTGCATGGATGGGTTTTTACAAGATCCTGAGGGAAACTGTGTTGGTAAGTTTCACCAATAACACTGGTAAAGCAGCACTGCCAAACTTCTCTCCCATTTCGCATGTCCAAGTAGTGTGCATTGACTGCATGTATTTTTCTTTACATCCTGCTGTGAACTTAAGCACTGCTGCTATTTTAGAGATATGCACACTTGCATATTGAATTTGAAACTGCTATCATAACAGGCCTCCTTCAGTTTTTATCTTCTGAGAATAATACATTGAAATGAAGGAAAAGAAGTGACAGCTGGAAGAAAACAGACCTGAAAGGTTAAATAGCTTTTCTCACTATTCTAATTCTTTTTTCTTTTTTTTTTTTCCCACTAGATATTAATGAATGCACATCCCTTCCTGAGCCATGTAAGCCAGGATTCAACTGCATCAATACTGTTGGGTCTTACACCTGCCAGAGGAACATGTTGACATGCAGCAGAGGCTACCACTCCAATGAAGATGGAACTCGATGTGTTGGTAAGACCAAGCTCCAGTCTCTGCCCAGGTGCCTTCTCAGAGGAGAAGTACATTTCAGGTCTAAAATAACTGTCTTGAGTTACTACTAACAGTGGGAATTTGTTATATGCATTTACTGTCCAAGTAGCTCAATGGTTTGTTTGCACTCCAGGATGCTTCACTGCTGCAGGGAGTTCTGGGTACCATGAGTGACATTGCTTTTGGCTTCTGATGATATTTTATGGCTTCCTTTCTGGAGTGAATATGATTTATTTGCTTTTTAATCTCATTCTGCCACTCGAATCATGATCCTTCACTGTTTTGCACAGTATAAGCAGTATGACCTGAATCTGTGTATTGCAGCATGTTGGAAACACTGACTTTGTGGACTCAGGAGGGTAGTATCAAGTGCGTGTTCTTTGTGGCTCTACAAGTGTGCCCCATTCATACCCAGTTGTGCACATTTAGGATAAATTCTAATTTTCTTTTGAAGAGGATATTCAGTATATTCACATATACTGGCATGCAGCTCAATACTGTCTTGTATTTGTTCCAGTGGGTGTATGGAGTTACTGACTCAGAATATCATATGTTCTATCTTACTAGCATTTGTTCCATAAATGAGCCTATTAGGAACGAGAGGGCTGAAAGCTTGATCCTTGGTAAGGCTGGCTTTGTATGTCTGAATCCCTATGTCCTGTGCTGCATGGGGTTGGAAATCATAAAACAAAAGCTGGAAACATAAATGACAAATTAACATTTGTAATGTCACTTGTTGTGATCTCTTGAGATTGATGAAATCTTAATCTTTACTTAAATTCCCTTTGAATAAAAGGAAGGATGGCAAATAGCATTTGTTTATGTGATTCTGCAGGTGAGTGGTAGCCGTGTTTGAGGCTATCTGTTAACTTGGCCATGTGTACTGGCCTGCAAGGAAACTGGTGGAATGGACAGAAGCCCCCAGAAAAAAAAAATTTCCTCTTTCTCATTTTTTCTTTTTTTTATCCTTCATGATTTTTCCCCCAGAGCCATCCAAGCTCTCCTTTGCCAGTGAGTAAATGGGGAAAAAAGTGGAAGCAGGGGAAGACAGGGACAGTTAACATGTACCTGAGGAAAGTGAGAAAGCTTCCTAATACAGCTCTAGGGAGTTGCTTCTTAAACTTAGGACAGCAGTGTGGTCTCATTTGCTGTCTTGTTATACAGTAGCTTGAAATATTCTGTGTGTTGTGAAAGGAAGGTCCAGTAGCCCCATCTGTCCCAGCTGTTGTGTAAAAAGAGTTCTTCCTCTCATCTTTATTAGTCCTGTTTCAGCAGACAATAAGATTAGGTACATATGCTCCACTTGAAGTGTGGTGAATCTAAGGGTTTTGGGGCTACCACTCTAATTACTGATTATACTTTTGTCTTTAATTTACATGACTGACAGTGTTTTTAAGGAGGTTATAGAAGGGTGCTGCTCTAGTTTGGGAAAACTAATGATTGATGTTGACTGGTGATTTCTGCTGTGTGAACTCTGTCTGCAGTTGCTTTCCATCTTTATTGGTGTGACTTCCTTTGGGGAGGTGGAAAGCATGGAGATGAAAATGAGGAACGTGTGGCCCTAGCTTCCCCTCTCTATGCTGAAAGCTATTTTCATCGAGGCATTACAGTGGTTAACTAGATTCCTAGTTCAGATTTACTCACTGTAGTAAATTCATCATCTGGACATGCCTCTCCAGCAGAACTAAGTTTCAGTGGTCATCTCTGTTTTTATTTACAGAGGTTTATCCACAATTAAAAACTTCTTTGTGGTGATATTACCTTTGGTCTTAGGAAAAGAACGAGAAGACAGCATTTCAGCAGAAATGAGCCTATCAGGAATCCTTTGCTGGGCAAGTGGCATTCCTGCCATCACTGGCCCCAGTGCAGGCAGAGACTGCGTTGGTAGGAATCTCTGCTGAAGTATTTGCAACTCTCACCATGGTTGGTACAGCTTCTCCAAATCCAAGATTCTGTTATAAGGAGCTTGCTCCCATTTCCCTATCATTTTACAGAAAGTAAGTGCTTTCCAGAGTTGCTTGGTGAAGAACTGTCCAGGAACCCTTTGAAATGAAATAGTGCTTGAATTTGTGAGTTGAAATAGGGCAGCAACTGAAAGCTCTGCAGTAAGGAGATCCTCCTACCTTAGACTGACATCCTAATTAATTTTACATGAACAGTGACTTGGATTGTCAAAGTAACTGAAGATGTGGATAATAGGAAGGAAGCAGGATCTGATGGCTTAGGAAATGGCAGTACTCAGAATACTTGAAGAAATACAAGTTTCTGTGGGTTAATCACACTTTCTGACGCTTCTTGTCACAGATGGTTACAGAGAATAGTTAAATACTGATGAGCTATTTAGCCATGTTGCGAGTCTTGTAAATCAGCCTGTATTGAAAACTTTCATCTCCATCTGCGAGTTTTTGAAATGAGATTGGAAGTGGTGCATGTGAGTGCAGAAGCAGCTTATTTGTTGGTGTTGGATTTCAGATGAGAAACCATGAGAAATATAAAAATGTGAGTTGACTGGGATAAGTAAAAAAGATCAACAGTGGGGAAGAGCAAAAGGTGCACAACAGAAGCAGGATTGAAAGGACAACTGGAGTTGAAAACAGCAATTGCTTTTGTTTAAGGGATGCGCAGAATTTCTGTCTGGTTCTTGGTTTGCTTTAAAAGGCTTGTGGTGATTCACAGTGGCAGAGCATCAGAACAGGGTGTTTAAATGGTACAGCGTGATCAGAATTAAAATGTGTTTACACTGAAATGCAGAAAATGCTGAAAAGCTCCATTGCATTGAAAGTTGCCACTTTCACTTTTAGAATAACTTACTGCTTTTCAAAAGTTTGGCTTCGAGATATGTGAGTCTGACTCTGAGAAGAACTGAGTGGGCAAAACAATATTCTCTCTGCTCTGCCGATTAGACAAATCTGTCCTTGTTATTTACTTCTGGTTTTATTTTCTTTCCATAAATTGTGACATTCAGCAAACTTTTTTTAAACTAGTTGCTTTCTCTGGTTCTGCAGATGTGGATGAATGTCAGACTGGTGTACACCGCTGTGGCGAAGGACAGATTTGTCATAACCTTCCTGGGGCTTATCGCTGTGACTGCAAGATGGGCTATCAGTATGATGCATTCAGCAGGAGCTGCATTGGTATGTAAGGTGCAAGCTGAGATGAAAAAACTGATTGATTGAGCCTTGGACCTCAAGGCAGTATTTAGCACCATTGTAGTGTGCAGTTATTAGTTCTGCAATGCAGTGCCTCAGAAGATAATGGATTCAACTCCAAAGCAGCCGCCGCTCAGTCAACCAGCTATTTAGAGCTCTGCCCCTCTGCAATGGGTGTGGGCCAGGTGTCCTTGGTTTAGTTTGGCTGCAGGTTATCAGTTAAAGTCATCTGCAGAGTGTTTTCCTGCAGGTTATGCTTCTCCTGCTGAGGAAATTTGTCTTTCTAAAGTCTTCACAACTTCCTTTGTAAGAGACCATGATAGAGCATTTTGTATTTTATCACTGCTATACACCAATTAGAGCACAAAGGCAAACAAAAAAATCTGAGGTTGCAGCATTTCATGCTCTGCAAATCAATCTCTGACACTTAAAAAAATATCCTGCATCTCTTTTAGTGCTTTTGTTTCTAAGTCAGTTGTATATTTGCTTGTTATCTTGTCAGATATAAATGAATGCTGGAATTACCCTGGACGCCTGTGTCAGCACACGTGTGAGAACACCCCCGGCTCCTACCATTGCACTTGTTCTTCTGGTTTCCACTTGTCTTATGATGGAAAGCATTGTGAAGGTATGAGACTTGTTCTCCACGAGGATGAATTTGCAATGTGAATTAAGGAACACTAGAGAAGTTGAGGTGAAGTGTAAGTACAGGAAGCCTATGATGTGTGCATGCTGAAATTTTAGGTACTTAATTAAACATTCAAACTCAGATTGGAGCAGACACATCCTAGCACCTTGTACTTACCCAGTCAGCAATGCACCTGAAAGTCTTCCCCATAGCTCCCACACAGGCAGTGTTCCCCAAGAGCTGGGCAAAGCTGCCAGGTTTGCAAAACTGATTCCCAACATATCCTTGCAGAATTAAGATACACAAAGCATTCTGGGCACCTTTTCCTATCCCATCTTCTATTTACTAATAACTCATTGTACAGTTATGATCTCTTAAGCTTTCTTTTCTTTTTATTTTTTTTTCAGTAGAGTGCTAAGTGATTGGCCATTGTTCAACCTTGGCCTTATGCAACACAACCGCTATTTAGAAGCTATGTCACATAGTTTAGGCATTTGGGCTTTGGAAAACATTGGTGTATCAAAGTGGAGGGGATTATGGTTTTAATGCATACCAAGATACTCTTCTCCAACTGATGAACATCTCTTATGACAAACCTTCCAGTATATTTTGGATATGATTTGGATGCATTACTCACTGGTGCTCACTAAGACTAAAACTTCTCTTAATATTATTCTCTTTTATCAAAAATCTGGAGCTATTGTAAATATTCTGTTGTTGCAGTGGATAGGAGTGCTGCAATTGAAATGTTATAGTGGAGCATCTTTTGTCCCACAATCACTTTTGCCGTGACTTTAAAAGCAACCAAAAATTCTGTAGAAGCTTTTGGATCCCGTTTAAAATACTTCAGCTAAAACAAAGCTTGGATTTTTTCAATTTTGTTTCTGCAGTTCCTTGTTTTTCCTCACATACCTTTTCCTTTCCTTCCAGAAGAGAGAAAAAAGAAAGAATGGTAGTGTTAAAATAGGACAGATTTCATTCTAATTTTAATATAAATGAAATTTAGTAGAGACATAACTTAAAAAAAAAAAAAAAAGAATGAAAAGATTTATTTATTTTATTTTTAACCTATTTTTAATTAACTGTAGCATATAAAGTTTGAAACAAATGTTGGCGTGCTTACATTGGTATATACATATACCAATGTGTCCATGTTTACATTGGCATATATGTAGATGAAATTCAGGTGCGTTGCACATCCTCGTGCTTCTGGTTTTCTGCACAAGGAGCAGACATATCTTCTTGGGAGAAATTAGCTTATCTTTATCCACTCTATTAGAAGAATCTGATAGCTGATTTTAGAGGCAAGAAATAACGAGAGATTATGTTCTGAACCAATAAGGCAATGTCTGTACCTTTATTTTTGGGTGCAGATGTGAATGAATGTGATACAAGTCCCTGCAGCCAGGAGTGTGCCAATGTATACGGTTCCTATCAGTGTTACTGCAGACAAGGTTTCCAGCTAGCAGAAGATGGCCATTCTTGTAAAGGTAAGGCTGCTGCTTTGTCGGGTCAAGTGAAGTACGTATCGTTCCTTCACAGTAAATGCTGTCTACATTTCACCAGCACCCAATGCTGCAGGTGACGCCTGAGGATAATTGTGAGTTACACCCTGCTGCAGAAACTGCAAATAGTAACTCCAGCTGTTGGAAAATGCAAATCATTTTCATGCCCACTTGGGGCTGGAAGGTACCTGTTTGACCATACAACCAGTGATGTTATTGTTTCATGGGGCTACAGCTTATAGCTGAAAAACTTGGGACAGGAGAGGCGTTTACTTATGTATCATCAGCTGTAGCTACCACTCAGCCAAGGCTGGATGGAGGCTTTCTCTGACTTCTGCTAGTGAGGAGTGAATGAGCAGCAAAGTGATCAGAATGGAGCGAGTTTTAGCCTTTCCTCTTAAAGTTAGCAATACTGCCACATACTTTAGAGAGTCTCTGTTTAAGAAATGGTGAAGAAACCCACAGTCTTCCAAGCACACAAGAGATCCAAAAACAATCCTAGAGGATGAATTGCCAAGGTACTGGGGTGCCATTTTCAAACCCATATTTCCCCGAACTTAGTGTGCCTTTCCACGAGTTCATGGAATGTCAAATCTTCATGGTTGCATTGTTCTCTAAGAATATTTTAGAAATGAATGATGTACAAATTTCCTCGCATTCTACTGCCTTTCCTTTGAGATTTCTAATGTTCCTTTTTTTTTTTTTTTCTTTTCATATTTGTAATTGTATTTTGTTGTTGTCTGTTTGTTTGTTTTCCCCAGATATCGATGAGTGCACGCAGAGCGCGGGCATTCTTTGCACTTTCCGCTGTGTGAATGTTCCTGGTAGTTACCAGTGTGCTTGTCCTGAGCAGGGATATACCATGGCAGCAAATGGAAGGACTTGTCGAGGTAAGGAGGAGCTTAAGGAACTGAAAGGAGTATGTCATGAAGGTTTAATCCTCAGAATAATCCAAGGCATAAGATTATTTAATCAAGTCTCTATTTTGGATGTTAGCCACTGTTAAAAAGCCAGAATTTGACAAAATTGCCAGATATTGGTACCAACAATGTCATTTTCTCCCTATTTTAGAGAAGAGTGGTGAGGCTATTTAACTGTAGATGTGAGCTAATTATTTCCTAAGGGAAGTCACATCATCACCTGTATTGAGACATCTGGTTGCTTGCATGGGCACCATAGTTCATCAGCTCTGTTTCTGTTTTTTTTTTGGAGGTACTAGATGTGCAAATCTGTGGCTTCATTGCGAATTGTGGTTTCCTGCCGCAGAAAACTAGGAAAGTGAGTGTAGGAGCTGTAACGGGGATGTGGGCATCCTGAAGTTTGCCACCTAATCTTAACTATGTTGGTGTTTCTCAGTATTAGTGTAACTGACATGTGTCCTCCCCTGCAACACCCCTTGTCTCCAGATTCATAGAAATGTATGCTGAGTGCCTCGTGTTTTTCATCTGGTATGCAGCTGTCTGTTTTTGAAGCAAAAATACCCTGTTTCCAGAGGATGCACTGACTCTGTAATGAAGATTGAAGATCTGATTACTTCTATGTACTCTACACGCATTCCTGCATTCGGTTACACTCACTACCAGGCATTTCCTGCTCTTACTTTTTCAGGAGCGCTTCATATAGCATTTGGTTACGTATTCCCTATGCTTAAATTCTTTTCTTGGTGGTAACTGCAGTGAATTTACACTGTGTAAATCACAAATGGCATGAGCATACTTGAACCTGCCTTGGACCAGAGAAGTGAACTGAATAACAATAAGAATCTTCCTAAGCTGTTATTGTTTTTAATCTGATTTTGAGTAAGACTTCGGAATCCACTTCCAGTTATATCCACATGCATTTATATTCGTATGTAAAAGTCACCTTCCAGAAAACCTGCTGCTCTCAAGCTTTTGTGTTTGCCATTAATTTTGAGTGCTGGCCTGCTTGTTGCCACCTCAGCCAGCACTGAGATTGGAGACGAGGACGTGTTCCAGAGCTAATGGTGTGAGTCACTGCCTTCATCTGCCAGCACAGCTCTCCTGAGCCGGAGGTACCCAGTGTGCTCCTGGCACTAGAGGTGGAAGAAGAACATCTGGCACATGCACATATCGATTGCAATTGTATTGTCTGTCATGTGAATCCTCACTGCACGTTCACCCTTGGTGAAAGGGGCTCCTTTTACATAGAGCAGCCCTGCTGAGTTAAATGGTAACATACAGAAAACCTTTCCAAAGAACCTATGCCATCTGGTACGTGCAGCCTCCATAGAGCATGAAGTTGGTCTACTTGCAGAACTCAGCAGATGTGCAGCAGCTCTGTGGATGGCTGGGTAAGCTGGCACTTCATCAGGCATTGGAAAGAACACTTGGATGTTTGCCATTTTTTTTGCACAAATAAACACACAACACAGACTTCTGAGCTCTGCAAACGTGTAGTTACAAGTCTGGGCAGGGTTAGGTATTGAGGCCTCCTGAAAATATGGTAAGAAAAACAGTCTGAATTGATGTCAGATGGATTATAATCAAAAAGGTCATGTTGGCTTCCATCAGGTGAGGATTTGGCCTCACTTGCCTGTCATCTGACCAATTGCTAGGAGTTACTGGTGGTGCATTCTTTGTACCCTGTTTTTTCAGACAAATGAGTCGTGTCTCATGTAAAAACATCTCGACATATGGATCTTTTTGGAGAAACTGTGTATGGTATTTTGCAGTGTAGCCAAACTGGTGAAGTGAGTGTTTTCATGACAATGATTGCAATATGGAAGAAATTTTCTTTTCACCTAGGGGCACTTTGGAGAATCAGCAAGGGATTTAATTTACTTTGATTCTCTCTTACTTCCTGTTGTATACTTTTCTTTGCAAGACTTTCAAACCAGTCAGTGCAGTGTATGAGATCAGTTCTCATCCCGGGGCGATGTGGGGAGAGGGAGGTGATAGGTTTCCTTCAAAGAGTCTGTCTCTTCTGTGACAACTGGCAGAACTGCAGAGTCCTGCACAGTTCACGTGGTTTGTCTGTTAGCATTTATTTCATTTTAAAGCCTCCGTGCGTTGTCTAGACATTTGGGAGTACACAGTGTGACTGTGAGGTCTTTGCCAGTATTTTCTGTTTAAGCTAGATTCCTGTTATTGCGTCTGGTTTCCAGTGTTTTGAGGTCCATGGCTTGGGTATATGTGTTATTTAGGGACCGACATTTATGCTCTAGGCCATTGTGTCCTTGAGCTTTAACTGTTCGTTCTGCGACATTATTTCTTATAAAGAGGGGATCCTCATATTTATTTTAATTGCATTAATCTTAACTTAATCCATACATATGCTAGTTAGTTAGACGTTTCCCAGTTATTCAGCTCATCACTGTGCTCACACACCAAACCACATGAGCACCTCACTCATTTAGAAACACCTTGCAAGGCATAGGCTGGCTTCTGAGCATGGAACTACTCATGCAACTGTTTAAAAGCTATTTTCAGTCTGCATGGCTGTGGAGATCCTACAGAGCAGCTGAGGGAATGGACAGATTGGCTGCTCTGAGAACTTGAAGTTTCTCCTTGCCTTAGCCTACCACTATCTGATTATACTATTCTGTTTCTTTTAGCCTAGCTTATAACATTACTTACTGCAGTTTCTGAAGCATCAGGACCAAGAGAGAAAATGACAACACAGACAGTTCTGTCTAGATGTTCTTCTTTAATCTGAACTTTCCATGTTTTGTTTTGTTGTAGTGGGAAGTGGCAAAACAAGAAGATGTTGGGTTTTAAAGCTCTTTTCTTCCTCACAGTTATTCTCCACTGGAAGTTAAACCCTTGTTGCATCAGATATGTTTGGAATGAGATTAGCAATTAGCAAGGAATGTGAAAATGTTTGCAAAGCCAAGAAACCAACCTGGCCCATTGCAGAAGTCAGCCCTGGCCATGTCTGGCCATGGCCTTTGGCATTCAGAGAGAGGACTTGCAAAAAGCACAAGGGAATGGTGGGCTCCCTTATTTATTGTGTGTGATTTGCAGTGGTACTGACTACTTTTATTAACTGATAATGTCAAGGAAGCAACTTTTTTTTTTCCACAGAAGACATGAATTGTAACAGGATTGGAATCTACGTGCTTCAGTTGTCACAACAAAAGCCAAAAAGTGACACGGTGAACCTGACACAGCCTACCTGTTGTGCATTTCACATCCTGTGTTTCTTCTGGGGCTCTCACAGAGCCAATCTGTGGGCAGTGAACTGAATCACTGAGTGAGGACACAGCAACCAAGCAGCTGAAGTGGGAGCCCTCAGCTCACAGAACCAAACCCTGACTTGATTATCATGCACACACAGTCTGTCTCATAAGCACATTACAACCCATAAATTGTGATTACTTACCATGTCTTTTCCCTTTGATTTCTTCTCCTCAGATATTGATGAATGTGCAATAGGAACCCACAACTGTTCAGCTGCAGAATCTTGTTATAACATCCAGGGCAGTTTCCGCTGCCTGTCCTTTGAGTGCCCCTCCAACTACAGAAAGGTGTCTGACATGTAAGTATGGCCACTGCAGTAGGAGCCACGTTTGGCGTTATGCATTGCTTTAGTATGGGAGTGGTTCTAAGCACTCAGAGCTGTAATAAACTGCTTTAGGCCCTGGAGCACGTAGAGTTTTCATGCACAGAATTGTCAGTTTTTCTCTTTTCCTTCTTCCAGACCCCAGAGATTCCATTTATCTCCAGCTGCTGTAAGAGCAGTCACCAGAGCTTCAGTCATACTTTCCCATGCTTATGAAAGCTCTGAAAGGGCTCTGTTTGTATCTAAATTTTAAAAAATCTACTGCTGCAGCTCTTAAAGTGGTTTTAGGGCTTGTTGGTTAATATTCATGTTGCAGCTCCTCAGAGATGCTTGAAATGTTGAAGGGGAGTAGGATAAGAAGGCTGGCGGGTTCAGGAACTGTTGGACTCCATAGCACCCAGTTCCTAAGCCACTAAGAAGACTTGGGAGCCCCAGCATGTCCCTGCCCATTTCCTGCCAGCACTTTGGAAAACCAGAGGAAAGTTTAAGAAACTCCTGCATTGCAAAGTGGGAAACAGTTGAGTTGTATGAGAAGCAGAAATATGGAGAAACTTGGAGAGAATCTCTTTCCATCAAAAATGCAAAGCTGCATTTGCTGTAGGAAATCTTAGTTGTTTAGCACTTAAAACATTCTTTTCCTGCCTAATAGAATTAGCAGCTTTTCAAGCTGAGGCCTTGGCTTTCCCTTGTTTTGATCTCCTTGGAGCACTGTCCCAAGTTTATGCTGTCAGTGATGAATCAGGCTCCCTCCAAGCTCTGTGCTTATCCATGATTGTTCTATTCTGCTGTTGTACGCTGACAATTTTCTCATCTACCATTTCTTTACAGATGCTATAAAAGCAGAGTAAGCAGCTGGTGATTACACGGTGAAGGGTGGGACTCTTGTTTGCCTAGCACAGGCTGAAGGCTTCCTTGGCTTTGCAGTTCTCTGAAATGCATATATGATTTACCTATTACATAGAAACTGACAGTTCTTCATTTTGCTTCTCATAGGAGGTGCGAACGAATCAGTTGCTTTAATTATCTGGACTGCCAAAATACCCCAGTGCGCATCACCTATTACCAGCTGAACTTTCAAACCAACATTATGGTCCCAGCACACATCTTCCGTATTGGACCATCGCCTGCCTATGCTGGAGACAACATCATCCTTACTATCAACAAAGGAAACGAAGAAAACTACTTCAGCACTCGGAGGCTGAACTCATACACGGGCATTGTCTATCTTCAGCGACAGGTCAAAGAGCCTAAAGACTTTTTGTTAGATGTCGAAATGAAACTGTGGCGTCAGGGAACATACACTACTTTTCTTGCCAAAATTTACATTTTCATCACAGCTCATGCATACTGAAGCATGTATTGACGTTGGAATTTATTGGTGCTATGCTCTTTACCTGTTCTACCAAAGCTTAATATTGTTGAACTGGCATTTAACGTATCTAGCCTTTATGTTATTTTTCTGTCATTGCTTTAAACTTTTTTTTATTGGTTGTGTAAATTAAGTTAATTTTTTTCTTTGTTGTTTTGCTTTCTTGCATAATTTTTCACATCATCATTTGACAGTGAGCAAAAGGGGGGTTAGAAAGGCAGTACATACATTGTGTTTTATGCAGGTATCTTTTCTTAGAAATTACTTTTAGGTTTAGTCACATATGCAAGGTATTGCACTAGAGGAGAGATGTTCACTTGGGAGCATTGCTTTCTGCATTAAGAGAAAAAGGCTTGAGCAGTTTCTCTTTACTACACAAACTTACGGTTTGGCCACTGAAGTTTTTCTTTGTTGAGATACTGTGTCAAGGACTGTGCATATACATTGACAGTTGACTCACCTCATATTACAGGTTTGTTTTCCTCCTTCCATCTTTTATAATATGTTGCCTTAAAATATATATAAATAAAAGAAAACTCCACCAGTGAACAAGCCTATGACTGAGCCTTGCTTTAGTAGGACTGCTCCTATGATAGACTTTGGCAAGACCTTGGCCTTCAGAGGATATCATGCTTCAGGGGAAAAGCTCGCACTGCCATTTTTAATAGTTTGCTATAGGTTCTTGAATTCTTCTCTGCACAAAAGCAGTGTATTTAGGTAACCATATGTGCAGACTAGATGTATTATAATTCTTAAAGGGAAGTCAAAGAGGAAATGTGGAAATAATCAACTGCTGCCCTTTATTTTAAGTCCTGTGTGTGCTGCTGAGGAATCATTTGCAATTTTAAATAAACAAAAGGGGAGTTGCTTCTGTTCTTCAGGAAAATTACTTCAGTTGTATTACCAAATGACGCAGAGGAAAATGCTAGTTAAATTGGTGGTTTGTATTATGCCATTTAGAAACAGCACAACTTAAGTTTTGAGTTGGATTTCCTCTAGTTCCACAGGAAACTGGAAGGGGTCCAGAGCTGAAGGCCAGATGTGGTAAAGCTTAGTATAATCAAAGTGTTTGTTAGAATTTAGAAATGAACATCAGAGTCTCTTTTTCTGAGGGAAAAGAAAAAGCTCCAGCATTGAAACTCACTGAACTTCCTTTGTTCTGGCTATAATTACTCCATAAAGTGTTTTGATAGAAAAACATAGCTACGATATACTGATGTTTTTTACACTGCATTTTGATGACCTGTTCTTTTTTGCAGTCATTCCTATTTTGACCGGTGTGTACATACAATTTTTTAAAAAAGAGAGAGAGAAAGAAAGAGAAATTAAATCTTATGGCTTTTTATGCCGTAATCAATACTTCTATTATATTGTAAAAATAGTTGTTCGAAATACATCTTAAAATCTTATAACCACCACCAACAGGGTAAGAGGGGAGATGCACTGTGTTCATTATGTCCCAAGGCCAACTTCTACCACTCCAAGTAAATTACTTCTTTAATTCAGACTCCCTTATTGATGATAAAGCAGAAATCTTTCTGTGTCTCACATCATAAAGACTTATTGCTAGAGAAGAAATATTGCTATTCCTCCGTTGTAAAATATGGGATATCTGAAAGTTTGCATACATTAACTTTCTTGGTTTGTTTTTGTTGGTTTTGTTGTTTATTTTTTGGCTATAAAAGTAATTTTGTAAAAGCGATCTTCCATCTATCTTTTGTTTTCCATAGCTACCAGTTTCATAAGCTTTTAGCAAAGAAATGCCAACAGAGAAACACATGTTTATGCAATTTGTCATTTCAATTAATGCATATCTTACAGCTACAGGCCTGGAAAGATGAAGAGGCGACCGCAAGAAGGAGTAGGAGAGCCTTTCAGATTCATTTTACTGCATACATGTTAAATGGTGATATGTTTCTCCATGCCCCAGTGGGACACATAGGAGTCAATGAAACCCAGAGTTTTCCATCAGCATTAGTATGTGATTGAGCGTAAATGATATTCATGAGCCAACAGCCTTTCTTGTCACAGAACAAATGGACAAGGCATTTGTTACTCGGAGTCCTTCTGCTGACTAAAAACAACTGTAGTTAATCATATTAAGGATCTGGCAGTTTGTAGCACAGACTTTTCATTTTATAGACAGGTGGCTGATGAAGAAAGTTTTAGGAAAGGCTTTGCATATGATTATAAGAGAAATGCTATGTTATTAAAAAATGTCATCATTAGCACTGTGTGCAACAGGCAGTTGATACATATAGAAATGACTGCTTGTTGCAACTGGTCCAAGCAAAGAAAAGGCTGGTGGTAGAACGGAAATTGGAAATGAGCTTTATGTGACTTTTTTGAACAATGCATGTTCTGTTTGATTTTTCAGATTATTTATTCCCTGTCTCTATGAAATGACCTCTTTGTATTTGCTGATTGTATTTCTTGGGTGATCCAGCAGTCCCGAGGACTAAGGAAGAAGAAATGAAAACCTGCGTGTGTGCTGGAGACTTGAGTGGGTCAATTACAGTTTGAAACATGAGGGGTATTTTTTGACTGGAATTCTCTTAACATGTGCTTGGAATGCTGAAAGTAGCAGTACCTGGGTGAGAGAGGTGCTTTTAGCTAGAATTTTGAATGGCTTCCTTTTTGCACCAGGGAGGAAGTATTATTTCCCTATCTCTTTATATGTGAAAATACACACATGGATTACTCCAGGTACTGATGGGTTGGCGCTAGTATTCCTTTGTGAGTTTAATACAGAAAACAGGATCAGAGTGCTCTTCATGTGCCTTTCTCATTCTGTTCATAGTGGTGGGTGGGAGTATGGTTACACATCACTGAAGAGTAAGCTGTAAATTTTAGTGGACTCAAATTCTGCTGTGAGCTCCAAGATCACACAAACAAAACTTTATCCACCTTTATTTCTTTACATCTTTGTATCTCTTATTCCTTGTTCTTGCAAGTTGGGACAGAAGAAGATTCCAAACTTAGGGATTTTATATTTTGAATCATTTTTTGAGTTTGATACTGTAATAAAGGACAAACAGCAATAATGGTTTTAATATTATGGCACGTTCTGCAAAGGTCCCACTTGAAACATTAGTACTACAAGGTGGGGGTATTTCAGGGAGCAGGGAAAATCCTGAGCCTTCCCCTCATTCCTCTGCTGTGAGAAGCAGCCAGTCAAGGAGGAGATAACTCTCCTGCACACACACTTTTCTGCAGGAAGTACAGCTGCTCCCTCTTAACGGGTATTACATGGGCCACTGCTCACCTGTAGACTGCTTCAGCACTGGGAGCCTGGGGCCACTGTGAAACTAACAGATTGCCTCTGTGTCCCCAGCTGGTAGTGCTCTGCTGGTACCAGCACCTGCCTACAATCAGCTTCTGGGTGGAGCTGGGCACTGGACGAAGGCTATTTCTGCTTTGCCTGCTGGGTTTGTGTGTTCTTGTGCCATTAGTTGCTTGTATGGTATCAGAGGTGGTGGTGGTGTTGTTCTGAAAAGTATTGCTTTTCAGAGCGTGTCTAGAAAGAAGAGAGGGCTGAAAGCTGTGTGTGCAGGATGGAAAGCAAAGAAGAGCAAGGAAAAAAAAGAAGTAAGATCTTATGGTTATTTGGTGATGTTTCTGGTGATGAATCTGGATTTCTGTGTGGTCCTAAATGAAGGCTTGTGCATGTGTTTAAAACCAGTGTCCTTTAGGGGTAGGTAAGTTTTTTAGACCTTTGAAGGGCAAGACGTTGCTTTCATCTGGTTTGCAGGATGGGGGAAGCTGCTGCAGATTCTCCTTCCTTCTTCTTTATAGTTGTTTTCTATTTTTTCATATTTCCATTATTCCTGCTTGTGCTATGATGAAGAGAAAGTTCCAGCTGGGGAGAATTAGGATGGTAGAGTAAAAATAGATTCTGAGGTTAAATAAAAATATCTTCCCACTCTAAGGGTTCTCTGCGTGATGGAGACGTTCATTTTGAAATGGCTATTGCAAACTAGGATTTAATTATATCCAGTTTTCATGATGTGAAATGAAAGTCACAAACTTGAGCTTTTTGTCTTCTAGAACACTTTTTTTCATTTGCCTGTGCTTTATAAATAGTAATCTATTGTATATATGGGTAGGACCATTCCAGAACTTAGGAGCCCTTCAGCTTTTGTTCCTTAAAGGCTCTTGTTCAATATACCCTGACACAGACTGCCAGAGATGGCAGGTTGGTGCCTCTCCTTGCCCCAGAGCTCCGTGGGCTCGTGGCTGCTTGGTGTGTGGGAGGACACACACCTTTCTTTCAGCCTTTCTCAGGAAAGGTGGCAACGCTGGCATCCCATGAGCAAAAGCTCCTGATAGAGTAGGGTTATAAATTCGAACATGTGTTATGGATTTTCTGTTTTTAGCTGGGAATGGAGACGAAGGGATGTCAGTGTGGTGCCCTATGTACTGAGAAGGGAGGGAGGGGAGGAGATCCTTTGTGCATCAACAAGTCTTCTGAGACATAGCCAAGAACTGTGCTAACTGCAAAAATTCCCCACAATAAATTAGAAGTCTCATTCTATTTTGGAATAATAGCAAAACACGCAAAGTGGTGAGCTTCTCTCTGTGTCATCATCTTTAGAAAGTAATTGTGGAAAATATTAAAAACAACTGATTCCACTTAAATTAAGGAGAAGATATGCAAAATGGGGATGTTAAGGCTTTGAGAGAATGGAAGAGTAGGGATGCCATTCTGGTTATTGTGGGCACCAATGCGCTATGCTCCAAAGAGGGGTTTTGGCTCACTGTATTTATAGAACTACTGGTTGCAGACACATGCTCTTTAGAGGAGGACAGATTCTCGCCAGTATTGATGGCAGGGAGTGGTACATGGAATGCTTCCAGTTTGGGAAAAAGGCTGAATCTTAGACTGAAGTATGTTTGAAGTAGAGTGCTGCCATTTTGGGAATCTGAATAAATATGTAAAGAGTGATATGGGGTTGACAAGCACACAGATCTTTCTAGGCAATGTATCATGATGAAAAGTTTGCTTTTGTTAACAGTAACAAAGAAAATTCTCTAATCAAAGAATAAAGGTTATAGAAGTGAGAGGTCCTTGTTTTATAACTATGAGACAGAACAGGACACATCTGACTGTGGCTGTAATACCCAATAGATACTGGTCACTGCACCTTGAAAGTGAAGATGTTCCCTCATTAGGTTGGGATGGCAAAGCTCAACTCCCAGACACATTTCAGAGTAGATGAAAACATGTCTTCCCTTGATGCCATGGGAAACTTTGTGTCCTGCATTTAAGATAGAATTTTGAGCTGCTGCAGTGAATGTGAAGTTCACTCTTTTCTTACCAATGTCCTTCACAGGCTTATAAAAGAATAATCCCAGTTAATCTTAGCTGCTGCAGAGAACTGTTACAATTAATCTTATTATCATTCAGGTGTACCTTTGAGGAATAGCTTTCACATTGACCAGCAGTATTTCGTACAGCTTCAGACTGTCTAATGTAGAAGAGTTTAATTCTGGAGGAAATATACAATACTGTCTCAAATATCTGCTGTGGGAGGAGAGGGGGGCTGTGACTGGCCATTAGTGTGATCATCAGTTATGTCACAATAACTGTTCTGCACTTCAGATGTTTTTCTAATTAGGCCAAGTATGCAGCATTATACCAATATATTGTGTTGCCTAATGTAAATTAATGTGAATGTGCTGTGATACTGATGAGAGCAAAATGTAATTCTGTAGTGACTCATACTTGGTATCACTGGAGTTGGGAGGGTACAAGTGTGGAACTCAGTCGTGATCTTCAAGGATTTCCAAAATCAGCGTAGCGCTTAGATTGAATTTGCAGTCCAGGGAAGTCTATAACTGGAGTTGTGAGTATTTGTAGAGTGAGGTTTTTCTACAGCATACTCTCTCCTGTGTCTTCCCGTGTATTAGAGGATGGCTCTCCATACTGGGCTTGCACATGCAAGAGTCTGCATTCTTATTTATACAAAATCAGCAGTTACTGATGCAAGTGATCCCATTAACTGGAAAAGCTTGAGGACTTGACTGGGACTCAGAAAATCCAGAATCTGTACTGGGCTCTGCACAAGTGGGTAACTGGGTGCAAGTCTATTGCAATTAGTTACAGCCTCCAGAAGTTCTTGCATTCAATACAAGAGTTATAAAGTAAACCCTCTTGCTTTACTCTGTAAGAGTAGTATCAGCTTTATATATTGTAGTCACACAGATATTATTCCAAGGTTAGAGACTGGCATAAATTCTGCTGACTCTTTCTTCTTGGTGATCAGAAAGTCTTGCATAGCAGATGCCAGAGGTGGAAATCCTCGAATCTTCACTTTTCTCCCCAAGAATCCCCATTTTTCTCCTCAAATCTTCACTTTTCCGCCCCAAAATCCCCGGTTTTCTCCTCAATTCCCCATTTTTATCCTCAAATCTTCTCTTTTCTCCCCCAAAATCCCCAGTTTTCTCCTCAAATCCCCATTTTTCTCCTCAAATCTTCGCTTTTCTGCCCAGAAATTCTCAAATGCCCTTTTTTCTCCTTGAATCTTTAATCTTCTGCCCCCAAATCCCCATTTTCCTCTACAAATCCCCATTTTTCTCCTCGAATCTTCACTTTTCTCCCCAGAAATCCCCAGTTTTCTCCTCAGATTCCCATTTTTCCCCTCGAATCTTTGCTTTTCTCCCCCAAAATCCCCATTTTGCTCCTCAAATCCCCATTTTTTCCTTGAATCTTCACTTTTATCCACAAAAATCCCCAGTTTTCTCCTCAAATCCCCATTTTTCTCCTCAAGTCTTCACTTTTCTCCCCAGAATCCCAATTTTCTCCTCAAATCCCCATTTTCCTCCTCGAATCTTCAATTTCCTCCCCCAAAAAAACCCAGTATTCTCCACAAATCCACATTTTTTCCCCTCAAATCTTTGCTTTTCTCCCCCAAAATCCCCATTTTTCTCCTCAAATCCCCAGTTTTCTCCTCGAATCTTCACTTTTCCACCCCAAAATCCCCAGTTTTCTCCTCGAATCTTCATTTTATCCCCCAAAATCCCCATTTTTCTCCTCAAATAATGTACTTTCTCCTCGGATCCCCGTTTTTCTCCTCGGATCCCCGTTTTTCTCC
>JAPSGF010000051.1:2615782-2683648 GCA_035772895.1 Perdix hodgsoniae
TCGGATCCCCGTTTTTCTCCTCGGATCCCCGTTTTTCTCCTCGGATCTTCACATTTCTCCACAAAAATCCCCTGTTTTCTCCTCAAATAACGTTCTTTCTCCTCAAATCTTCACTTTTCTGCCCCAAATATTCCAGTTTTCTCCTCAAATCCCCATTTTTCTCCTTGAATCTTCACTTTTCCGCCCAAAAATCCTCAAATCCCCATTTTTCTCCTCGAATCTTCACTTTTCCGCCCAAAAATCCTCAAATCCCCATTTTTCTCCTCGAATCTTCACTTTTCTCCCCAAAAATTGTTCAAGTGGGTTATAAGGGGTCCCAAGCATAGAGGTTTTGTGCTCTGTTCCACTAGACATTTTCTGCTAATTTGGGTAGCACTAATAATTTTAAAACAGCATTGGAAAAATAAATTACCTTGAAAGTAAGGACATCATAAGAAAAGTTCTTGATTTAAAAAAAAAAAAAGTATGTAACGACCAATATTCTCAGTAGCTGTTGACTCCACTGAAGTGAAAGTTAAGTGAAGTCACAATTTTAATCATAACTTAATTTTCTCTCTGAGGAGAGGAAAGGAGGTACGTATATGAGAGATGCCTGTTGTATTGTGAGAATTACATCTGAGTGATTCTGACATACAGCAGTGATGACTGTAGCTGATAACGGTTACTCCATGCAACTTCTGAAAGACTTTTTTTTGACTTTTATGTTTGGAAGAGGTGGAAAGATGCTTTAAAAAAAAAAACCAAAACACCTGACAACTAGTATTAATCAGACAGTAAAAGACTTCTCCAACCTTTCCATTAGTTCTTTACTCTTCATGAAGAGAGTGTGGGCTGCTGGTTTAGATCGGTTGTTATTGTTGTTTAGTGGTTTTGATTGATGTAAGTGTTTAGAGAAAAGGAGGTACAAAGTGTGTACCCCATCTCTGCTCTAGGTATGTTGTGCTGGTAATATGCATGTCACTTAAATAGAGCCCAAGTCTTCAGGATGCAGAGCAGAGAGGCTTGAGTTGCTTTGCACAAATGAAACTTACTTGCCCAGGACTGCAGAAGTCCCTATTTAGCAGTGCCCCACAGTCTGCCTGTTCTTAGAAATCTCTGGAATTCTACACTGTATTTGGTGCTTCTAAATCAGCAACAATCTTTATTTCTTCCATTTATGAATTCCACTTGTAGCATCTCTTCCCTTCTGCAGTTGCATCCTATAGTTTTCTTGTTTTTCCCCTATTGTCAGGAGACATTTTTCCTCTATTCTGTCCCTATAAAAAGTTCAAAACCACAATCATTCAAAAACCCATCAACCTTTTCTTCATTGATTGCTTAGAGACTGCACCATTGTTAGCAGCTTGCTAGTTTCAAGGCATTGCTATTGATCTGCTAGTCCAGAATCTGAAGAATAGTAATTTAAATTACACTATAGTTTTAAACTCTGCAATGTGGCAGGTTTGAAGGCAGCTATTCTGGATGCTGCTGGGAATTACGAGAGAGTGTGTTGTTGAATGAGTGCCCTGGGAAATCACTAATAAATAATGACTTACTTATTTTCCCTTTTTTTTTTTTTTTTGAGTGCACTTGTGGAAGAAATAAAATGTGTTTAATGTTATATACTTGCTCTTACATGTTTTCTATGCAAAAGTTTTTGATGGTTTTGGATTCTTCAACTTGCATCCCTAAGCATCACCTCTTCTATCAGCTAACTTGGGGAAGAGCAGTGGGCATTGCCATGGCAGTGTCTGGCAGCGTTCAGGCCCTTCACTCAGTTTGGGAAATGTTGTGGATATAGACTTGGTTATTTTTATTCTCATTTTTGCTTCTTGTTTTAGTGGTGATATAGCTGACAGTCTTGAGCAGCTGAAGTGGAGACGTTTCAGGGGAAGTAATTACATGGTAATGATTGAACTGGTCATAGAAAGTGAAGGGCTGACAGGAGGGTTTCTTTTCTTTACCTATTGACACTGGAAGACTTTGAGAAAAGGAAGTCCAAGACCAATTGTTACCTGAAGCCACTATTTTCCTAAGCCTGCCACTTGTCGGTGGTTTTTGCCATTACACTAACTGAATTATTTTGTAAATTGCTATACTGCAGCCAGGGATTGGCATTTTCAAATGCAAATCAAGGTATTTTATTATCCCAATTGTACTGCAGCTTTCTCTTCAAAATCAATTATGTAAAGATTTGTGGGCAGGCTCGCTTTCTTCTAACACTGATCTAGTTACTTAAATAATAGTTTCCCCCCCTACCTTCTCCTACTGTTTTTCTCCTCATTCCTTATCTTAGCCACTGAAGAAATATGTTTTATGAGAACAGAGAAAATGATGCATTTAAACGTGTCACAGCAGTTCAAAGAGAGAGAGAATATATTTTTTTCTGCTGATTGCTTTTCTTGGACCATTAGTTGTTCAAAGCAGAGAGGAAATAGAATGGGGGCAGTCAGATTCAGTAATAATTGTTTGGAGTTGAAACTGCACGTGAGCTCCCTGTGTGTATTTTTTGATAGTTCTTGTTTTCAAGAATGTTAAATTGTTCTTTCTCTGCCCATCAGTATCTTGTTGGTGAATACTTGTGTAGGAACTGTGAGTGTGGGGTGGTTTCTCCATGGTGTAAAACGAGGCTGTGCCACATCCACCTGTGCAGCTCTGCTGCTGGCTGCCAGGGGCTCCCCTGGACCTTGTTTCTCCAAACCCAAAGTCAACGTTTTGGCCATGCTGCAGCCTGATGAAGTGTGTAGCTCCACCTCTGGTTTGTCTTGCAAACAAGTTGAACCACTTCTTAAACCTCTCCTGCAAACCAGGCTTTACTTGGGAAACTGGGCAGCCAGGATTGTTTTTGTTCTTTCAAGTCAAAACTTTAAGATCATTCTTTTGTTTTCTGGCACTGCTATTATTTTAAAATCTTGTGTGGAATGTGAAACTGAAACATTATATTAGCATAAACATTTCAAGGTCTTTCATCAGGTTTTTGTGCTTACTGTCACTGTATTTCATCATTGTTGCTCCTTAATGATATCTGTGGGTATCGGCTAGACAGACAGTCATAAGTTCACTCTATTGCTTCATATGGGCCTTTCTGTCTTTTCTTTTTTCCTTCCCATGTCTGTCTCCATGAGTTTTGACTAGGCTTGCTTGGCTCCAAGGGTGCTGAGACAAACCAGTTTCTAGATTTCTCCTTATTTGGATCAAGTGCCCTTATTGCTGTTGCCAAGAATATTTTGTGCTTTGTGGCGGAGGTCCAGGAGCTCACCGCAATGCTTGGAGGTTTGAGGTTCCCAGAGGAAGCTTGGGCTGGGGCAGTTAGCTCAGAATACAGCCTATGTCTGAAGGTGTTGGATAGGCTGTGTGCAGTTCTGACTCCTCTTCCTTGATGATTCACAATCACAGTTACTGCGGAAATGCTGACATATTCAATAATTCTCGCATTACAATGCAATGCTGAGATGAAAGGACTTCCTACGTTAAACAAAATTTACATGTTTTCTTTTTGTAGACGCCTCAGTTTGCTTGAACAGTATTTAGTCATCTTAAGATATGTAGTACGTGTAAAGACTCCCAGAAATACAGGAGATGCTCCGATTTGATCTTTATTTTCTAGACTAAACTAAAAGAGGATTTTTGAGCTCCCTAAGAAAAGTCCTACTGTCCTCCCTTCTTGTTCCAGCGACAGATAGATTGTTCCAGCGAACAATAAACTACTCAGAAGAAATCAGAAAGAGGGAATAAATGGAAGAACCACTTAAAGAGAAAAATAAATATGGGATCACCCACAAAAAAAAAAGTTCCACAAAATCCAGGCTTTCTTTTAAGTGCAATTGGTAAAAGCCATGGCTGAACCAGTTGCAGTTATCCTAGTCATGTTGTCAGCTAATGATTAGCTAACAGGCACAATAAGCATTTAAAACTAGCTTTAATGGCATAACATTTTAAGGACCCTAGAACAATAAACTGTATGGTTCATTACCTACTTTTAATGAGTAGCAGTTGGGGAAGTAGCCCACCTCCAGGCCAGTCCATTTGTTCTGCCATGACTATCTGATCTGCACAGCGAGCCCCGTCTCTGTGTACTGGATACTATGGGAGATGTGCTCTTGGAGGCTTTCCACTATGTAGAATTGGAAAGCACCATTTTGAGACATTGCTGCGAGGAATCAAATCCATCAAACTGAAAGTGCTGAGGCTTACCATGGTTCAGCAGATGCACTTCAGTTCTGGGTTGTTGGCAAGATCAGTGTGTAGACTTTGGTGAAGTCATTGCAGTGTGGCATGTGGCTGGCTTAAAAAAAAAAAAAATGGAATGAAGCAAGATTTTCCCCCTTGCTGTAAGCTGGCAAGAACAGAAGGAAGGAGTATTTTAGATTATGTGAGTGTAGGGCTTAGAGCAGAGAACTAGCTGGCTTCACTGGCTTATAGCAGACTGACATAATGTTGAAGAAAAAAGCCAGAAGAGTGGGTGGATTTCTTGCTGGCAATGAATAAGCAAGCATGGCTGGCATTTGTAATGTGACTGCACATTGTGAGTGGGTTGTTAAAGATTGGGCTGTCCCAAGTAGCAACTGTGTCCAAGAGACTGCATCTTTTCCATTTGTGCCTGGGAGAAAATTGTGATCTTTGTTAGGGATGCAGGCATCATTGCCGTGATCTGTGGCTTTGTCCTTTGCTCTTGGAAGATGGCACTGCCTGTATGCTGCTGAGATGGAGGCTAGCCCAGAACATGGCAATTAATTTCTTGGGCCTCATTTTCTTTACTGCTGATGTCACCATGCATCTTAGCAGTGTATAAATGAATTTCAGTGGGTAAAAGCTGTATCTTTATTCAGGCCATTTGACAGTGGCGGGGTGAGGCCAAGGGGTTTGAGCACGTGTGTGGCTTTGCTTGCCAAAAGGCCTAGCTCCCTTCTACCCTCTGCAAAACCGTGGTGGGACTTCACCCAAGAGAGCTGTTTTGGCTTTGGCTGTTTGTGGGCATGCTCTTTTCAAAGGACAGAGAGCAACTGTGTTGTGGGCACCTCCTTGGGAGGAGACCAGAGCTTAATTCTTTGCTCTGCTACGGAATATAGTAAGTGGGCAAATCTGCTAAGCTCCATTCACCTTGCTTTCTTCTAGAATGGGAAACACACAGTCCCTTAATGTGCAGTGCATGGACATGTGGCAGACTTTTATTTTTCAAATACAATAAAAATAAATGCTATTTAAGCACATGAAATACAAGTTTAGAATAGAAGTTTTCAATTTGCTTTAGTGTTTCTTATTTCTTTTGGGAAGAACTGAAGCCAACTTTACTACACCCACCAAATCTTACCCTTAAATCCTTTTCTAGATTTTTCTTCAGGATTTTTAACTGATTTTATCGTGCATATATTGCACTGAACTTACTGGCAAGTTTTCTTCTGCCTATTTAGAGTGCTGGGTCCTATAAACAGGATTTCATATGGCATGCTCTGTGGTTTCTTCCACGAGTTTTGAGTAGGGAAATGAAGTTACTATTGATGTAAAAATAATTAATTAATTGGAAACTATTATCCTCAGGACCGTGGGAGGGATGAGAAGCAGTGGCAGGAGGCAGCAGCTTCTGTGCAAAAAGACAGAAGGTGCAAAGCAGAACATCTTGAAGAAGAGTTGACATTTTAAGCACTGTAAGCCTGCAGGGAGAGAGAGCATTGCTTTTGAGATGTACCTGGGGAAAAAAAATAACACCAGACAAGCTTTAGAACATACAAGCTGAAAAAGCATTTTTGAGCCTGTAGCTTGCTGCTTTTTAACACTGCATCCTTATGTGCAGCAAAGATATGATCTCTTCCCTTTCAAGTCTTACCTTGTATCTCAAGACCTCCATGACCAAAATTATGCTAGTAGGTTTTGACCTGTAGACTTGTTTTCCCATGCTTGATAAGATTGTCTGCACTTACCCACCTTTAAGGCACATATGTTTTTTCCTGGATGCCTTGGGGAGGTTAAGCAAAGGATGGGAGAGGAAGAGTTTACTTTGCTACCCTCCAGGGTTTTGTTGCTGAATATTTATTCACCTAACAAGTTTCAATAAGCAGTCATTTGTACTGGATCTTAATTTAGATTAGGGGTATCCTATGTACTGAGTAATAACTTCATTGTTTGTTATTAGGTTTTAAGTAACAGACAGGAGTAAAGAAAAAAAAAGTCCAATATATATAAATCTATTTATTGTGGAAGTAAAGCCGCATTTAACTCCCCTGGAAAAAGAAGGGGGAAGGAACCAACCAAAATACAGGCCATCTGAGTTACTAACATCAGAAGGGCTCGGAAGTTATGTCTCTCAAGTTCACTTGAGCAAAATCCTGTGTATCCTCAGTGTTGAGGTGATGTTTATTGAAGGATGATAGTGGTTGACATTATGATAAATGGTGGTAGAAGGTGGTGATAAATTCAATGTGTTACTTATTAGGACAGGCAGCGATAGGATAGTAAGTGATGGAAACTGATCAAGTGATTTATTTGAAGTGGAACTGAAAAACATTCAAGCCCCAACTAAAATAGATGCCTTTAATGTAGACTGTATGCGGAGACGTTGCTAAATAGTTGGGGCTGAAAAACGGAAGTTGCAGCTGAATATTAACCTAGATGTCTTAATAAAAATGTAATTTGAAAAATACTCTTACAAGTCCTGTTAAGCTTGCTGAAGTAACTGTTAGCCTTGCAGAAGTTCAGTGCTCAGGCTTCCTCCTAATGCTTTTGTCGTCCTGTCCTACCACATCTGTAGGCAGAACAGGTTTAGGGGCTGCACTGTATCACATCTGTATTGTAGTGTGCAGAATAACCTAATATGTTCAGTGAATAATAATGCTTAGCTTTCCCTTTACCAGCTTCCTGATGGAAAACACAAGTCTCATTTAGAAGAGGAGTGGGCCAGAATAACTTCTCCTGGTGCTCCAGGACTGTTGTTTGCTGCCTCCCCCCAGATCCAATGAATGCAGTGCTTTATCCTAATGACATCCCCAGGTGCTGGTCCTGAGAAATGCAGAAAGTCTGCAGATTTTTTTTGGATGTCTCCCCAGCTTTGGTTTTATGTGTCTGTTCTATAAGAAACCTACAGCATCTTCAGAAAGTACTTGCTACAAATAACAAACACAAACCTTACAAAGCTAGAGCAGCTACTCATCTTATTCTATAAAGTATGGACTGACATAAGCTAAAACAAACAAAAAAAACCCAAACTTGCTTGCTGTCAAGGACTATTTGCAGCTTTCAGAGGGAATACCAGAACAGATGGGTGAGAAGACTGTGAATGATATGCTGCATTTTTCATTCAAGGAATAAGTACAGGAAAAAAAAAAACAGTTTCTTTTATTTTATTCTTTTCCTTCTTTAAATGTTGTCCAATGGTTGAGGCAGAAGCTTAATACGCTTAAAACACTAAGTATACTTAGTTGCCCTTTCTGTTGTAGAAGACTGTTGAGCCAGATTAGATGTGGTATAAGGTGCACACACAGTTTAGAAGACCAGGGTTTATTGTGGTTGTAGAAACAGTCAATGTAACCTTAGACAATCAGTTTATGCTTTAGAATATCTTCAAGAAGTTTACTTATTTTTCTCCTTTCCCCTAAATTAGTCAAAGCCTTCAGCCTGAAGAGTATTTGCTGCCTGTAAGGTCCATAAACCTTCCTTTTTCAGATATGTGGTGAAATGTAATGTTCTTCTGTCTCATACAAGTGCCATGACAATATGTGTATGTGCAGTTTGTTAAGCTGGAAAATTGTATGATTGTAATCAAATCATATGTTATTCAACTTCCATAAATATAAATTAATAGTAATAAGGAATAGAAATGCATATCTTGGCTAACTGATTGAAGGGACAGTCTTGAGGATCCTCTAAGTCAGACTTGCTTCAAAATTTCATAGGAAAAATTTGGTGCTCCTTGAATTTTTTTTCCTTAACTTCTCAACCATCCATCATTGTGTGAAACAGTAGATAGCAAAATGGAAAACCAGCAAAAGTGCTTTGCTTTTTCTGGATTGCAGCTCTTAAAGTTGATTCTGTAGTAACTCCCAGCCCATCACACTGGTCCCCTGAAGCACTAATCCTGACCTGGCCCCAGGCTACTGCTCCTTGTTCCTGCAGCAGGGTACCCCAGAAGGCTGCTACTGTGCTGTAGTTTCCTCTCTTTGTGTTTGAAATGGAAGAAATTACATTTTGTACCTTATTGGGTGTCTACCACCAAGTAGTGTTAGGGACAGGCTTCTAACCCCACAGATACACAAAGGGAAATTCTTGGTTTTTGCTCTCCATTCCCTTGAAATTGTGGATCTGGAAGGGCACTCATGATTGAGGTGGAGAGGGAAAGGGGTGGTAGAAGAGTTTCTAGAGATATGCAAGCTTTGAGGACAAGAGTGGGAACTGTGCTGTGTGGGCTTCACGGGGGTACCACCACATATGTCTGAACTGAGATGATTTACAGTTATTTCTTCACCAAGATGAAAGTCTTAGAGCCTTTCAGAAAAATAATGCAAACAGAGCAATGTTGAAGCTGCAATTCGGCTGTTTAAATCTGCACAGATTACAGAAGCAGCCTTTTACCTAAGCAAGTATTTTGGTACTGAATTAATTAGCAGTTTTCTTACTGCACTGCTTTCACAGGAACTGCATCCCACACCTGCACCCTCCACCTCACTCAGCTGCAGCCTCAGTCACATTGCCAGGCTCAGGATGTGCTAGCACAACCTGCACCGATTCCAAGTCATTCTATGGAATCCACTGTGTTTAGAGTTATACCCACAATGACCTTGCTTAATTAGCTGTCTGCACTGTGTAAATTGGCAGTGCATCAGGTTGAAAAATTTGACTGGTGCTGTGTTGAAATCTGAGGTAGGACTCTTTGTTCTCAGTGGGCAGTTAGTGATGTGCAAGGCCCTGCACCTGGGTCAGGGCAATCCCAAGCATAGATACAAGTTGGGTAGATAATGGCTTGAGAGCAGCCCTGAGGAGGATTTGGGAGTGTCATTTGATGAAAGATTTAACATGAGCCAGCAATGTGTGCTTGCAACCAGGAAGGTTGCATCAAGTGTGACCAGCAGGTTGAGGAAGGTGATTCTCCCCCTCTGCTCTGTTCTTGTGAGATCCTACCTGGAGTACTGCGTCCAGTTCTGGGGCCTCCAACACAAGAAGGGCATGGAGCTGTGGGAGGGGGTCCAGAGGAGGGCTACAGAGGTGATCAGAGGGCTGGAATACCTCCTCTACAAGGACAGGCTGAGAGCTGCTGCTCTTTAGCCTGGAGAAGAGAAGGCTCTGGGACTGACCTTATAATGACCTTCCATACCTGAAGGGGGGGCCTACAAAAAAAGGAGGAGAGGTTTTTTTATAAGGGCATGGAGCGACAGGAGGAGAGGAAAAGGTTTTAAACTAGAAGAGGTATCAAGAAGAATTTCTTTATTGTGAGGGTGGTGAGACATGGACAGGTTGTCCAGCAAGACTGTGGGTGCCCCTTCCCTGGAAGAGTTCCAGTCGAGGCTGGATGGGGCTGTGAGTAACCTGGTCTAGAGGGACGTGTCCCTGCCTATAACAGGGGAGTTGTAACTAGATGATCTTAAAGGTCCCTTCCAACCCAAACCACTCTGTGATTCTCTGTTCTCACAACACGCCTGCGTACTGCACAGTATTACAGAAAGGTGATATTTCAGCTGTCATCCCCCTTCTGGCCCCATAATTCTTTCTAGCTGCGCAAATGTTTTTGTTTTTACAAGTCCCAATAAATTTATGGCTGGTGGCCACTACCTTCAGTTATGGCATAAATTTATGTAACTAATGTAGCCTGGTTGCCAAAAAAAAAAAAAAAGATGAAACTGCTGAGGTGGAGCAAAGTGCAACTTAGGGGATGTGCTGAGCCAACACTATTTATTTTAAATAGAATATGTAAAAATTGCGATGGACAGCAAACAGCTTTCAGAGCTGATGGACAATGCAGATTGCTAGCTAATGCCCAGCTCTGTTACAGGTAGGCCCTCAATCTCCAAGTTTTGCTTTCTGGAGCTTTGTTTTCCTCTGCTGGTCTGGTGATCCTGAAGCGTGAGCAGTCAGGCTGCAAGACTTGGCTTCTATGGTTGTGTTCACACCACTAGAGCCAAATAATTCTGCTCTTCTGAGACAACATTCTGAGTGAAAACAATACCTAAGCATTATAGGTATGCCAGAATGAGAACAGTATTTTTAAAGTCTTTTGTCATTCGTGATAAATTGTTGCCAGAACTCTTTCTCGGCTTCAGAGGATAAAGGCCTCTTTAAAAAGAGGAGCATCCACTAATCTAAACCAAGGTAGTGCCTTACATTGCTCAGCCAAAATAGTCAGAAACGTGATGGGTGCTGCCACTACAGCTAGGAAAAGTGTAATGCTGTACCTCAAGGTTTTTGTTCAGGATTAAACAAACTTCCAGAAAATTGCAAACCAGAGATTCCTGTCATGATTATGCTTTCTTGATGAAATACAGATACAGGCAGGCTTTTCAAGTTGGATTACTTCATTTCTGAGGGCTACGTAGGCCATGCATCACATTCTCCAGGAGAAGCTTAGTTCCAAGGGTGGTCTGGCCTCTCAAGAGGTGTAGGGCAACCAAGAAACCAATTTGTTCTTTAATTCATTTATTCTTATGAGTAATCTAATCAAAGTCAATGGAAATCCACAGTGAGATCTCCTCAAACAGCATCTTTCTAGCATCTTTTGGAATTGAGTAGCTTTGCAGTACAGGAAAAGGTGGAAGGGGGGAAAAAAAAAGAACATGTTGGAAACATTGCAGTAATGGTTATTTTGATGAATGTATTTCAGTCACTATAAATATACAGTTCTTAAAGACCTAGGAGGAAAGGTAATAAAGAGGCAATCTGAGGAATCTATTATTTCTAACATCCCCTAGAGTGATTATTTGTTAAAGTTGTGCTTGTTGCTTTCCATTTTTATATGGAAGAAAGTACTTAGACTGGTTTCTGAGCCTTATGTACCCCACAGTAGTGTGTGCAGAGGGATTTTTTTTTTTAATTTATTTACTGAATAGCCTCCTATGAAATGTTGAGGGTAGGAGAAATATAGCCTTTGTCTTCTGTGGCAGCAAGGAAATTGGCAAAACTCCTCTGATCTCCATGTAGTTCAGTCAAGCACTAAGAACTGTGTAAAATCTCTGCATCAAAAAGATGAGAATGTGTGTATTATCCTATACTTGATAGAAACTATACTACAAAACCATTAGGTATAGGCAAAAGAGAATTCTATATCAATTTACAAAGCCAGCTAGATTTTCTGCTTGAATAGGAAGATAAGCAGAGGAAAATTTTAAGATTTTATTTTTAATTGAAAAGTTGAATGGAAGTTCTCTCCTTTAACTTACAAGCTGTTTTCTACTATGGGCTGTGCAGCCATGGTGTTCCTACCACAAAGGAGCCTGCTGGCAGAACTGGGTTTAGGATGAAGCTGCAGTGATACAAAGATCATGAATCTGAATTCAGAGTTCTGATTTATACTTTAAGTGGAGTATGCATCATAGCTATAATAAAATTCAAATGTGTAACTAATGTAAAGGTCAATGAAATGCATATGCTCTCCCTACATTTTTAATTTCTGTATTTTGTTTCACGCAGACAAACTTTCATACAGAGGAGTTGCAAAACTTAATCCAACAGTTTATAAGGCAGGTTATAACAATGTCTTAATCTAAATTCAAATTACTTTCTTCTGGACAAAAAATACAGCCATCAAAAACATTGCTGTAGTAACTGCAATTCTATCACTTTTGTTATGTAATCTTTGGGAAAAATAGAGATTACGGAGCCTGATTCCGACTTTTAAAACCCATACAACAAACGATAAAAATTGCCTGGATTCATAACCTGTTCCTCTTGATTTAAAAAAAAAAAGTGCAGCCTAGAGATTTATGAGTAACCATGACATTGACATAGTTTACTTACAAAGAAGTTATAGCCACAGCTCTACATTAATCTGTAAATGCCTATGAATGAGAGCTTATTTATGAATGTTAGGAAAATATGTTTCTAAGATTTACAGCTGACATATGATTTATCTCAGGGAGTTTATTGTTTCAATTATATGTAATTAATAACAGTCATAATTTAAGATTTCTGGTTCACTAAAGGCTGTGCATATTGATTAGCATGCTCTCATTTCTCAGCTAGACATTAAGAATGTCATGCTTTCAATAGTGCTTTGCATGATGAAAACCTACAGTTCTTAATAGCAAAAAAAATGGTGCAGATCTTTTCTGTGTGATGAAGATAGTATTCAGCATCTAATTAGCTAGGTACTGTATTCAGGATTTGCAGTTGCAGAATACTAATATAATATCTTTAAAACTTTAGCTCATACTTCCCTTGGTTATGAAGGTGAAAATATCACTTTGTAACTCTAGATGTTGATCCTGGTATTTCTTGTAGAGTGCAATATCAGTATGCAGTGTATCTTTGCTGTATCAGCTTTGCTCAAGGCACTGATAAAGTATCTCTGCTACAGGGAAGTTATGCTTAGCAAGGACAGTGAGAGAAGGATACCATCCAGCCACTTTCCTGAATTACACATCACAACACTGCTGGGTTGAGGCAATTTCTTGCCCAGGCTTGGCCAAGCTGCCTGAGTGCAACGGCTCCAAGGGGCTGTTTTCTGCAATAGGAATAGCCAAGAAATCAGAAATTTTCTGTGAAAACCACCTTTGCTATTGCTGCTAGGATGCATCTGCTCCAGTGGTTCTGTGTTCACTGGACAGCTGGGTTATACTGGTAGGCAGATTTTGTTCTTTTTGCTTTTTTTTATATCACCTCAAGTACCAGGCAGCTTCCTTGTTGCAGTATCTTTGGTCTTGTCTCTGTCAAACTCCTGAATCTGCAATAGGAAGAGAGAGATCCACGCACGAATGCTTTAGCATTCTCTAGGAGAACAGGGCAAGGAAGGATACAAGAGCCTGTTCTTTCTGGGTTTCTGTTGTTTGCTTTTAATGCATGATCTAAAAATGTAAATAATTATAGAGCCTATGAGTTCTTCCAGGCTGCTCTCAGAGGAGAAACCAGGCCCAGAAAGTCTTTGGTACAGGACAAGTACTAGCAATCCAAGTTTTCCCAGTTTGACAAAGTCCCTCAGTTCTCTCAATGTCAAATCAGTCAATGCATTTGCTAAAAATACTTTACTTATGCACAAAGCCATCGTAGATGAAAGGCTGGTGTGCTTTGAAGAGGAAAGCATCCTAGCTGTCTGAGCTGATTGAGTACTCCAAAAAAGCATTCTGCAGATAGCTGCTCAACTTCGTGAATGGATTAGCTTTGGCTACACTCGCACTCTTTTGTATTTTTCTCTTGCATGAACATATAGGCTTTTTCTTTTTCCTCCTTTTTTTGCAATGAGAATGCTTGCGGCAGGCTAATTTTAACTTGGAAGCGCAGACACCAGCAAGTGATGACTTTTAGTCGTACTTCTGAGTTCTGTTTTAGTCAAGAATGTAACACATTATGTTTATACTGCTAGGGAACTGCAGCAATTCATAAGCCCTGAAAATAATAAAAGCTGCTGTTACCTATTTGGGTAGCTCATCAGTACAATGGCAATTAAATTTATTATTTGAATGCTGTTAACTGATATCTAAATTTACATAGTATTTTATCTGAGATAAAGGTTTACACCTTTATCAATAAAGGTGTAAACAAAACAAAGTTTAACCTTTGGGAGCTTCCATTTCTCATTTGCAGTGGAGATTGTGTGCTCCTGTGTAAAGCTGCAGCATTTTGGATCATCATAATATTGAAAGGTGCACAATGATGTGATAAAGAGGCTGTCCGTTTGCCAAGCAGCAAGGTTATGACAAGATACAGTAAGTGGGTGAGACAGGATGAAAGAGAAACTGGGCAGAGTGAAGCAGCGAACTAAGCAAGAGGTGCTGCTGTTGGATGAAGTCTCAGAGTTTTTCCAGTAGCCATCTCCTCACACTGGGGCTGCAGTAGCACTGTGAGGATGGTGCAGACTTTGGATGATGTCATGTTTCAAATAACTGAAATGTCCCGGGTGGGTGAAGTTCTCCTGATACTTTCGTGGAAGTTTTTTGCTGTTTTTGGAAAGGCAAATAGGCCATATCTCATAATGGAAAGCTTCTGAATGGACTTCAGTTGGATCATAATGCAAATCCATATTGTTTTCAAAGACAAATGAAGGTTAGGACAGAAGGAGGAAAAGTAGACTGGATCCAAATACAACTGAGGGAACCATTCAGTTCTCAAAAACCCACAGGTTCTCTTTGTGAATTGTGATCTGGTATTTAAATGGTAATGTCAGTGGTCCTGAGAGCTTGGGTTTAACGAACCACTCTCACATGAGCCACATGTAGGATAGGATATAATTCAACTGATAATAATTTACTTGCCTAAATGTTTAGCTGAGTTGCTCTTGCTTTCATACTCAGTCTCTACTTATGATGATTTTCAAATTGCAGTATTAAATGCTTTTTAATATTGAATTCTTGAGCCTCTGCTGAGAGCCATTGCCTCTTCAGAAATTTGTGGCATTGTGGTTATTCCTGAAGATAATCCTTTCACTGCAGAAACTTTGCTTGATCCTATTGATTCAGTTTTTGTGGTTTGCTTTCTTGATGAAGTTCTAAGTCATGTTTCCACAACTGCTCATAGTAGTATCACTGAACAAAGTGCTTGCATTATGTTCAATGACAAAAGTAGAGGCCAAAGTAAGGTGGAACCTTCTATCTTTTTTCTTTTTTCTCTTATAAGCTGTCATTGTCTAAAATACAGACATTGCTTGCTAACACACTCAATAGCCAAGCCCTGAATCATGCAGCTACAACCACTGTGAATTCCAAAGCTAACACAGTTGGAAGTGTATGCATGCACTGGGCAGTGGCTACAGTTGGCAGCATCCTGAAACACACAGGTTGATCCCATAGAGATGCCCTTAATAGAATTCATATATGGCATTTAGGGCAGGGCTTCAGAATCTTGTGATGCAAACAAGACTGGCACGTTGGTAGGTGCTGACAGCTATCCTGAGGTGGGGGCTGACTACTGCATCCCCAAGGGAATGACAGTCACTCCCTTCCAGATCTCTAGCCAAGTTCTCAGCTAGGTGATGAGTCCTTGATAGCTGAGCTTACTTACTTACCAAGTTCTACATTTCTTCTTTAAGGATCCTTGAAAAAAACATTGATGAACTAAAAAAACTTTGGGAAATGAACAAGAAAATTCAGTAATGTCATTTACACGTATCCCAAAAAGTAAAACCAAAAATCCTGCAGTTGTTGCTACAGAAGCTAACACTTGTCTGCGCATGATGGATGTGTGCAAATGAGAAGCGAAAGTTTGTTTTATTCTTAACAGCCTAGTGCCACAGTCAGAGTTTCAGTCTCTTAATCAATCAATGTCAGGCAGAGTCACAGTCAGTATGCACCACAGTTAGCACTGTGCTACCCTATTACTCCCATTACTACTCCTGCTGCTAAGCGGGCTCTGCTTCAGAATTTTGTTCATCAGAAGACTGTTGTGCTGAGAATATTTGTTGGGCTTTGAGACACCTAGATTCCTGCTGGCTTCAGTAGTCAAGTGGCTGGGAAGAGTACATCTCTTAAGAGCAGGGCACAATCAATAGGGCTGAAAGGCAATGTATCAGCTATGGGAAGGAGTGGGAGGGGGGGGGAAACCACCACAAAAGGAGTGGGCTGGAATAAATAGCTGTACGTGATTCAGAATAGTGCTGGAATCTCCTGTTATGGTGTTACTGCAGTTACCAAAGCAGGCTGGTACAGCAGCTCAATCAGCTTGCTGTTCTAACCCAGCTGGTGTACAGCAGGCAGGGGATGCGTTGCCTGTCGACAATGCATATCAGCTCTTGACCTTCAGTTTATTGTTGCCTTTAATGTGGTACTGAAACATAAATCAAGCCAAATAGATTGTTTTTTTCTTTTCTTCCACTGAACTTTATGCTGCAGTCTCACTGCATTGCTCCAACTTCTACCTTCATTTTTCTCATCTTGGACTGATAGCTCAGATGAATAAAGGAGTATCCATTTTATATATATATGTTGATACAAAATATCTTCTAGAAATAGGAAGACAATAAAGGAGTTTAGAGGTTTTTTGTGGAGTATTTCTTTGAAGGTTTGAAGTTTTGTATGGCAGTCTTGAAAGGAACACAGATCAAAAGCAAAAAAATAAAAAAGATGGGAAAATCATTTTCTACCTGACAGAGAAGCAGAGTTTGCTACTTGGGATGAAATGAATCCAATGAAAATCCAAGCTTATTCTCTCCTAAACTAGGGCCTCTAGGAAAAGAATTTGCAGTTTATGTAAGGGTGCTGTAGGAGATGGAGGGTTTTCACCCTTTTCAGCCATAGACTCTACTGCTATTTCTTTCATCACTGTGTCTAGTAGATTCCAAACCATGATTTGGTGAAGGTGATCTCTTCCCTGAATCCATCACCACCATTGCTGCGGCGATGCCCCGAGGGACCTGGGGAGATGCCCACCACTGTGGGCTGTGCCTGGGACCCCCTCAGCCACAGAGCCCTGTGCTGCTGCCTGCCCCTACCTACAGGACGTACCTTCCCTGACCCAGGGGGCTGTTCCAAACCAAAACGTCTCTGCGCATCAGTGACATGTTATTATTTCACGTATTTCACATTTTCTCTTTGCTGTGCCGTGGGTCTCAGTGTGAAGCCAGCCCCACTTCTGCAGCGGCTCACGGCTACCACCTAGTGCTCTGCTCAGCGTTCTTGCTTGGTAGGGAAGAATTACTTTGATTGGCTTTGTAAGTTCGTGATGAATGGCTAAGAAAAAATACTTAGTCCTCTGTGCAGCAGCAGCAGCTTTGCAGGATAACTAAGAAGTGCAAGGGCAAGCACACACTAGGATTTTTCATGAGGTGTCAGTAAATCTGTTTTTATCTCTGTAGAAATGTGCTCTAATTAATACTTACCTCACAACTTTTTTTTTTTTTTTTTCGCTTGCAGATGTGGGAATTTTTGTTTGCTTGTTTCTGTCCTTCATTTGTTCACATACAGGTGGCACAAAAACAGTGAGTGGTACTGCAGCAGAGGCTTATCAATGTGAAAAATGGGGATGGTCAGTGCAGGCAATATATTTATCTTCTGGTTTGTTCTGAGGTCCAGTCTGTTCACTCATGTCATCTTTTGGATGCTGCCTGCGCCGTGAACCATCCTGCTCTTTCACAGATGGGTTCTGTGCAGTCCTGGGGGTGCCCTGCTGCAGGAATTATCTGCTATCCTTACTCCTTGCATCCCAGGCTGAACCTTCAAGCATTTCAGGGCAAACAGCACGTATGCTTATATTCATGCCAGAAAATGATCACCTGTGTGGCCCTTAAGAAGGGCATTACGTTGTTTCAAATGTTTTGGACTAACTCCTCGCAACAAAAACCCAAACCTGAAACAGGTCACAGTGATGCACACACTGACCACAAGGCCACTGTGAGACCAGGGGAAACATAGACAAACACTTGTCCCAAACAGAGATAACCCTGAGCACTGTACGTGACAGTGTTTCACACAGAGATTAAAGGTTTCTTCTAGAGTGGCTGCATTTAGCACTGAACATCAGGGTATGCTGCAGTCATTTCCACAGCTCCCAGCAGAATCAGGCACAGAGAACAGCTTTTGACTTCAATCAGCATGTTAACACCAGAAGCAAGTTAGCAAGGAATATCTGTCTAGTAATCCTACAGGTATTGTTAGCGTTGAAAAATGAGAAAAGGAAGTGAAAAGAGCTACGATATGCTGTAGATCACTTCTAAAGCAGAATTGAGTTCAACTGCTGCAATACTGTGACAAATCAATATGAAAGGCTTCTGAAATCAGGCTGGAGTGAAAATATTTTATTCAGGTACTCTAGAGTAGCTTGGGAAGACTTTTTTTTTCCCCCCCCCCTCCCTAGAAGCGAGTGGAAGGCTATTTTTTGTACTGTGACATTTCCTTTGATTAGGATTACAGATCCCTTCTCAACTAAAATTTGTTAATTATTAGGCCAGATACTGCAAAGCTGGTTAAAGACTGTCCTGATCCTAAATGCAGATCAGTCAAGATGAGTCTGATGGAATGCCAGAGAGATTAAATGACTTGCATGGAGTCCCAATGAATCAGTAGCAAAAACAAAATATGGAAGCCAGTTTTGCAAGCCTGAAATCTACTGATCGTAGTGTGCTTCAAGAATGCATGAACCAGGTGAAGCTTAACTGTAGAAGTGCATGCTTGGTCACTTGTTTCCAGTGAGAGGTTGTCCTGAAGGTGCACTATAAGTGTGAGGATGGGCTGGGATATGTGCTCCCCTGACATGCAAGGAGATGCCAGTAAAGCTTAGTTTTGTGTTTAGATGGCAAAAAAAAACCAACAAAAAACATGGTAATTCATTAAAAAAAAAGAGCCACATAAATTATCTTATTACTGAAATCTTTTCTGAAAGGTTTTTGGTTTCCTTTGACCTCCAAAGAGATGAGGCCTATGTAGAATGCAGCTCAGTTCTCAGCTTAGCTTCATGGCTTTGGCAGGTTAATCATGCCTTGGGATGCTAGCCAACCATGCTGATTATTGAGTTACTTATTTATGTAATATTTATTTTTTTTTAAATTCCAGGCAGATTAAATTTTGGCAAGCACTGGCTGCTAGAGTGAATGATGCACATAAGATCATAAAGGGAGCAACGTAAATCCAACTTCCTCTTGGAAAAATTTCAAATATGCATATTAAAATATGCTTAAATCACAATGAATGTAATGCTCATGTTTACCAAAACACAGTGTTCATTTACAACCGACTTGCCCTGTAAATCCATTGTTTACAAGGTCTGCAAGTCTCCTGCAGTTCCACCTCCACATTAATTCAAATCTAAGAGAATTTACAGAGAAGGGAATTTACTTCATATCTTCTCACAAGCCCCTCTGCTAAAGGTATCTTCCCAGAGAATCTGCATTGATGGGCAGGAGGCAGACTCATTCAGGCCTTAATGTAGGGATAGCTTAATAACTGCTCCACTTGCATGAGTAAGGTCAGTTATATTCAGTAACTGCAGCACAGCTTTGCCTCTTTGCCTTGCTGTTCACAGGCCTTGAGATGCTCTTGAAGAGTTCCAAGTTTGCTGCTCCTGTACCTCCTTAGATGCTTACTTCTGGGAATATATCTATAAGTATGGGAAAGAAAGAGGAGAGCAATGCAGCAGGCAAGGCTTGTTTTCCTGATTTGGCAAATCAGCTACTCTTGTTCAGAGCCTGAAGTGAGCATAGCTCCTTGGTGATGTGCATGTACCCTATGCAGAGCTGCAGTCTTTCATTCTGTTTGCTCAGTCATTACTGTGAAGGGGGAAAAAAAAAAACAACAAAACATTCCAAGGAAAAGCTGCTGCTTTTTTATTTTTTCATCAACTTTTGTGCTTGTACTTTCTTATAACCTATAGAGACAAAGAATTCTTGTTTTAAAACATTTTCTAAGAGCTCCTGGTCTGAGAGCCTACGTGTCAAGCTTCTACCTACGTATTTTTGAATATATATGCATCAATCCCAAAATAATCATTTAGAATACAAATGCTGAGGTGGACTGGATTAGACTGGGAAAATATCCCAGACTGTGCAGTGTGCTCTTGCCTATTTAAAAAAAAGAAACACTTTAAAAATTCATAAAAATAAATAGCACAGTATTATGACTGTGAAAGTAATGAGTGCATCATCACCCCCTTTGAAAGTCATTAACACATGTGTTCCTTGTGCCTTCATCGCTTGCTTCTACTCTGTCCTTGTTTTTCCCCTGAAGTGGTTCATCTGTGTAATTAATCCTACTGTCAGATACAATATTTGTCTGTTTCAGATTTTGATGCAGCTTGGTGGTGGGTTGCTGTTTCTTTGATTACCCCAGAGGCTGAGAAAGAATCACAACTTCTGTCACAGCAAAGTTGTTCTGATGCCTCTATGGGGTGCTTTGTAGTACCTTCAAAGAAGCTTAGCCATGCTTTCATTGAAGCCAGAGATTTTCAGTTAGGATTTTGCTTTGCACCAAATTCCTTGCTTTCAGTGGAGGGTTAAACTGCTTTTCTGTGTTTTTCTATATTAGATTAACACCTGATTTATTTTTTTTTTTCCTATTTAAAACATAGTTTTTTACCCCCTGGGAGGCCACGCCAGGTGCACTGGCCAGGTGGGTTTCTCCACAGTAGGACAAACTCCAAGAAGAGCAAGAGGCATTTATCCAGGAGGCTGGTGCAGCATTTCTACCACAAATAGTGGCAGAAGTGAAAATGTTGCCATAAGAAGCCAAACTAGAAATGGGTTGAATAAACTGAAGCTGAAACAGTGAGCATCTTCAGGAGCCCCTTTATAACTGTTCATCATCTTTCAGTGAAAGCAAATTCTTGTTGGTAGTGTTTTGTGTGTTTGGAGGTGGGGACTTATTGTTTATAAAGAAATAAAATTTACTTTTCTAATTCAAACACTTGGCAGATGTTATGTTAGATGCTGTGTGGACTGTTCAGTTAGATTTAAATGGCAATCAAAAATGTGACTGCCACATGTTCATCTAATCCTAAGCCAGCTTCAAACTGAGCAGTTTGCAGTCACAGCAGCATGGAGCTCTATGCAGTTGAGACGTGTGTCTGTACTCATGGTGTTCTAGAAAGAATATGTGGGTTGTATAGAACTTCATGCAGTTTCTTACATAAATATCAACATGATTGCTTTCTGCCTCTTGCTGCCTTGTAGCATTCACCATGGAGATGGTTAGCACTCCAGACTAGTCTCTCAGTGCCTGGCTAAATAACCTCACGTATTTTGTGTCTGAAGTTATCTTTATGGGAAAAATGAGCCCCTGCAGAGCCCAGTACTCCAAGTAGCATGCAGCTCATACTGCTCTGGTATGTACTATCACTAGAAGATGAGCTCAGAGGATTTAAAAATTGATTTCTTCTGCAGAAGGGGGAGAACTGTACTTTAGGCAGGAATTAGAGAAGTGGCAGGGGAGAAAGTAACATACAGTTAAGACCTGCATAAAATTCAAACACAGTTGTGTCAGTTAAGTGACTTCCATCACTGACTGTTGTCCTTGTCTTTATTTCTGAGAAGTTAAAGCACAAGAGATATAGGTCGGCCAGCAGATAAGGAGGAGTAGCATTTCTGCTTCTGCTTTTTGGATGCTTGTACTGCAAATGCCATGCTGTGAAGACATCCCAGTTTGCATTACCTTGAAGTCTGCGTTCTAAGTCAGGAGTTTGGTTCTAGCCAATGCCTTTTTAGTTCAATAATGAGGGAAAGGGGTAGGAGCAAAATGTGGTCTATATAGATGCAAGGCTCAACATCTTTTACTATTTCTTCTCCATGTTTAAAGATACTGCTTACCTCCCTTTCATTTGCAAAGAAAAAGGGTTTGTTTTAGTCTGCTGATGGCCTACAGGTCTAACCCAGCAGAAAACTATACCTGCTGACAGAGTGGGATCTTGGGATTCCTGCCAGCTTATTGGAAATAAACAGTATGGAAATCAATGAGCAGTACCATGCCAACATCAATCAAACAACTGGAATTAAATTTGCCAGCACTGCCCTGCTTTGCCCATCAGTTCCAGTGTCCATTGGCAAAGCGGTGGATTTCTTACAAGCTATAAACGCATTCATGCCACAAGGAGCACGTTTCCCCATTTAATCAACAACACTAATTGGTAATGCAAAAGGAAACTCTTGGATGTTGGTTGTAAATAAATAATCTACTGTATTGAGCAGTCAGTCTAAACTCAAAATCTGCTCCAAAAAACCATGTTTTCATCAGCCAGTTTTCAATATCAGATTTTCTAATTTCTAAGTCTGTCCTTGAACTATAAAAGCAGAAGAATAGAAGTAATTAAAGTCATCGTATTTCAGTGTTCCTTTGTACATTTAAACCAATTCATTCCATTACAAAGATCAGTTCCTCCTTATTTCTCAAGGTCTGCCAAGTAGAATATCACATTTTACTGGAGGCACAATTTACGTGTGATTTCTGGAGTGGTATTTGGAGCCAGGATATCTTGGGTGCCAAAGCCTGAAGCATCCCGAACGAATGGTTCTTGAAAACTATGAACTTCCTTAAAGACTCTGAAGACCTTTTTGTGAAAAAATTGTGAAGCTGTCCTATGTGAGCCAAGAGCAGGCCTTGGTTCTGCACATGCTTCTGCTCTTACTTCAAATGTGTTTGTTGCTGATGCTTCAAGTTGATCTTCAGCTGGCCATCTGTGAGCCAGAGACATCACCAAGGGCTGTGAGAAACTTCAGGAGGGAGGAGAAAATGCAGTTTCAGGACTTCTTCAGGGCTCTAATCCTATGTTCTCTTGCCTTTATGAATAATAAATCATACATGAATAGAGAAACATAAAGCAGATTTGTATCTCTATGAGTTGGAAGTATTTTGGGATTCCTTTCACAATCTTCTCTCCTGGAGTTCTCACCAGGCTTGTTGGGTATCTTCGTGTATCAAACAGCTGAGATGTATTGTTGAGTTTATTGCAAAGTCTTTAGGACCTTTGAACGAAAGGATTACACCACATAAAGCAGTATGATAATGAATCTGAAAATACTTGTTGACTTTCTAGACCACATTGTTTAAAAGAGCCTCCGCTTGCAGTTTTCCAAAATGGAAATTACGAGTTTAAATATCAGTCTTCTGTTACTTTCAGAATAATTGATTTCATTGTAATGGATAGTTGCAATAATCTACTCTCTGCAGAACTTGAGACTGTTTTATTCAGAAATGGCTCTTTAGTCAGTGACGTAGACAATTCAGACTTTCAGTCTTCAGACAGTGGGCATTCTCATCCTCTGTGTGTTGACAGCCCTGGATGACTGTGGAAAAAAACCTTAACCAGGTTATCAGTCAGCCCAATAGCTACTGAGTAGCAAATTCGGTATTTCTTTATTGTGAGCTTTACTGAGTGTGATAGGTCAGCAGCAATAGGAGGTGTAATGCTATCTGTAAGGTGACTATCACAGCTGTTTCGCTCAATTCAGTTGCCTTAGAGAGGAGCCTCACTTTAGAGTTGCAGTTTCCAGAATGAATCTGGAATCATTCTGAAATCTGATCACTAACTTCTGCCTGGATTGATGATGATATCAGAAGTGTAAAGGGACCCCCAGGAATATATATATATATAATGATGACTTGTGATGATTCAGATTGTCCAATTTGTTCCAAAAGAATTTGGGTAAAAATGTTGGCATTGACCTTAAACACGTTTCACTTGATTCTGGCTCCTTCCTGGGTTAATAGCTGATGCTGGTGAGTAAGCTTATTTCTCTCAGTGAAGTTTTCCTACTCCTGGAACTTGTTAGTTGTGCAAATGGCTGATGTGCAAGTATTACAGTGTTAGCTCATAATTTAGTTTAAAGAAATATTTCTGTGATCATCATTTTATGGAAACCTTCTTCCAGATTAAGGAGATATACCAAGTGATGCCTTATGAGCAGTGTCTGAAGGGTACATGAATCAGGGAGTTAAATAAAAGTGATAGTGCTGCCCTTCAACTCAGTTGTGTGACATATCTGTCAATCCTAAGTCCCCTAATTCCATTACTCAGCAAGCTGCTGAAATTAATGTTGGTTTCCCAGCTGTTAGTGAGGAAAGTTTACATTTTTACTAGATTTCTGGCTTTCAGCAAATTAATATGCAGACAAGGTTCTGCAGGGAAGAACGGGAAGCAGAACAGTTAAGGATTTTCATGATTTAGGTAACTTTAGGAGAGGGGAAAAAAAAAAAAGCAAGGCCAGTTTTCTCTTTAAAATCAGTTCCAGTAATGTAACTTACTAGTGTAAGTGGAGATATATGTGTGTGGATATATACATGTCTGTGTATATGTGTACATGTATAAATGTAAAATTCTTGCAGGTTTGTTTCTCACATGGTAAATTCTTATCTTATAGAGGGTTTTTGACATCAGTCTTATCTTTTACTACTAACTTCATTTCATTATCATGAGGTACATAAAGTGCCACCTTATCCTTGCTTCCAATGTTAAGACATCAGAGGGACTACTAGCACATATTTCTTTGTTTACTTCCACTCTTCTACTTGCCTCTTCACAGCAGTATCCACCTCTCCATTTCATCCCTGATACAATTTTTTCACTCTGAGGAACAGGCATCTCTTCATGCACACAGTCCATTTAGTTTTGGCCTCTCCTTGAAAACTTGCTTCCACAAGTGTCCTCTGCCTGACCATCCTTGGGGAAGATGAGCTTACTCTCAGTTAATAAGACTAAAAGAGTTTAATGGTGTTTGCATGACAGAGGGTTAGGAGGCATTGCAGATCAGTGTCTCAAAAGCAGCAGAGGGCCCTGCCAAGGAGGCAGATTTTCTTTTTTACCTGGTGGCCAACTCGAGCTGAAGTTTGAGTGACAGCTGCAGTCTTGGCAGCATGCATGTGGCTGAAACTGTCCAAAAAGACAAAATAGCATTTTGTCTTTACTCCCAGACATGGGTAGGGTTGCAAAGAAGTTAAAATCTCTCCACCATCCCACATATGCTTGGGATTTTTGGATATAGAAATGTCTTTGGTAAGCCAGCTGTTTTAAAAATGTTGTTATGTATGGGTACTAACTTTTCTGAAAGCCATAAGGCATTTTCATCTCAAATTCTAACAGTCCATTGCTTTTTATGCATCAACAATGACATCTAGTGGTTTCTGATACTCTTGCATTGCCTGGCAGTAATGTTTTCTGTACCTTCCACCAAAGTCATTAGGTCCTTACAGGGTTTTCCCAGCAACTTCCTCTCTCTGTTCCTTTCAAGAGGAAGGAACTGAAAGTATCGCATTTATCCGAAGCCAGCAATTTTAAAACTTCAAAAGGTGTTTGTTCCTGTAATAGGGTTTCTTAGGAGATTGAGGGGCAGGGAGATGTGCAGAAGGGGATTGAGATTTTTTTTTCTGGGTGTTTTAAACCTTCTTTTGTGGGGAAAGTGAAGTAAAACTTTCCCCCTATGGCAGGGCTGCATCTAAGGCTGCAGAATTAGGACTGAGACATGGCAGAGGCATGAGAGGATGCAGCCATGGCCAGGCTGGACCTGCAGCTCCATACAGAGGGAGAAGCAAGGATGAGGCAGGCCCAGTGAGTGGGGTGTGCTCAGAAGGGTGGGATGTTCAGCAGTGTATCCTTCCCACTAGGTACACTGGGGTCAGCAGCCGCTTGGAAAGGAGCAGTTGGCATGGAGCAAGCAAGGCCTGGGTTTGGGAGTGCAGTATGTACCTTCAGCAGGTGTCCCGTGACACAGCTCAGTGTGTGGCAGTGTCCCCCCCCCTCCTTGGAGTGCATTCCCTCAGTGCAGGACAGGACTCTCTGTGGCTGATCAGCACAGACTCCCTGCCTGGGGCAGGGATGTCCTCAGAACAGGGGACAGCGTGGAGCCAGTGAAGAGCACTGCAGGAAGTTGGGATGTGACAGGACAGGCTTCCTGCAGGGGCACAGGAGGTAATGGCAAAACACGAGTGGGTTGGAGAGAAGAAACTGGGAGGCCAGGGCTGTGTGCAGGGGGGCTGGAGAGTGCAAACAGAGAGAGATGGCTGCAGGGACGTATGCCAGAGCCAGGCTGTGATCTGCTGCTTTCTTTGCTGTGGGGACGTCCGTGTCACTGCATCACCCCTTTCCTTGGGAAAGGCATGTGCCAAATATGTTGCTGACCTGGGCACATCATTTTTTTCCATTAACAAATGAAAATAGTGATAGGGAAAAGGAGGTATTTCTGAAGGAAACTTTCACTGTAAACTTTGAAAGATGAAATCTGCTGATTCAAGATAACTGATGTGCCCTACTTCCTTACATCTGTCACCTCGCGTTACGCACAAGATGTGACCTGTGAGCATGCGTCACCAGAACAAGCTAGATTACATCTAGGCACGTCAGAGGCTCCAGGGGTTGCTCTGAAACGGGCAAACCCAGGCACGCTGCACAGCCTCACTGACACCAGTAGAACTGATTTCCTCAGTGTTTATGCAAGCTTTACTCATCCAGGTACCCCCTGTTCAAAATTATACAAGTTCAAAGCTATTCCAGATTTTAGATATAGGGTTCATTTGAACAATAGTAGCAACTCCTTGGTGCTGTTCTGTTTTCTAATGCCTAGTGGCTTAGTCTCCCAAGTAGCATAGTGACCTGGGAGAGGTACTGGGCACTGTTCCCAGATGCCAGTGCCCTACTGCATGAACCTCCCCTCTTAGCACTTATCTTGAGAAATGGTATTATCAAGCCTGGGCTGGACTGGGGGAACGATGACAGCTTAAAGACTATTCAGGTCTTTTCTTTTCCTCTAGACCTTTCTATTTCCATTTTGCCCAGGAGGGCCACAAATTCAGTTGTGTGGGCCAAGATAAAGAACTATTTCCAGCATCCACCCAAAGAACACCCATTCCTTACTTTTTACTTTTTATTTATTTGTAATCAGAGGCAAGAAGCTGAAAGATGAAAAACAGTAACTCAGGTTGGACCTTATAATTGCCTTACAATGCAGACAAAAATAAAAATAAAAATGCAACAGAAGTTCTGGTGGCAACATGTAACAAGCAGTTTGTTCTCTCCTGCACTCTCTGGATTTGTCAAAAGCATTACTGGCTTGTTTTTCATCAGTGAGAGTTATAGGACTCATGTAAAGAAAATGGTTATCTCATGGGTATATTAAAGCTGAGTATAAGACAAACAAAATTCTAGACAAATATAGAACCGAATATTAGCATAACATGTAAAAGTCATCCATAATTTATAATATGGATACCATATAGAATGGTAAATAGTATGAAAATATAATTTGTGACTGCAGGAAGGAGATCTTGGAGGTTAGAAAATGAAGTGATGATAAAGAGAAGATATGGAAAACGAACTCTCAACATCAATTCTTTTTTTTGTCAGGTTTTCTTAGAGGAGACTAATTTAGAGAATTAAAATACTTGTAGGTTGAAAAAGTCTTTCCTCAGAGGCTTGCTCTCATCCAGAAAAAGAGAGGCCTTGGAAGTTTACAAAACTGACAAACAAATACACAAATACAAAATATAATAAGAGGAGCAAAGAAAATTCTATCCATATAAGATTTGGGATCCAATAAGTAAAATGAAAACAAACTGTAAGAGTTTGTACTGCAAGCATTTTTATGATGTTCAGAGATGGAAACAGTCGCATGCATTTGTTTATAAAGACTCATTATAACCCATTCACAGGAGTAAAAACTGAAATTTAGATGCTACTGTGGCAGCATTAAATTGCTTTAGAATGTTTCAGTTAAATTGCAGTTTGGCTTCTACCTACCTACACTCTGTGCACAGCCATCATCACTATGTGCATGCTTTACATTCAGACCTTGTTAATGAGGAGCTGTGAGCTGTTGGAGGATGTTCCTAGGTAAATGTAGTTGTGCTTAGAGTGGGAGGAGTTTTGCTTTTTGCTTGCATACAGCACCCAGCCAGCTATTCTGCTGACTTCACTGGCCAGTGTCAGTACCAATGAGTACCAATTTTTGGTTTATATTTGAAAATGCTATCCGATCCCTGAAGACTCTCCTATTTCACTAACATAATTGAAGCCACCATTTTGTACTGCTCTATTTTTACTGTGGGATCTCTGCTCACCAAGAAACAAAAACAGCCCTGAAATTATCTTTGAAAGCTAATTCTTGGTATCAGCATAAAAGCAGTTCATAGGAAGCTCACCATTTGAAGATATTTATTTGTGCCATACGTTGGGGAGACTGGACAAATATAGAAATGGCTTATTTATAAGCAAATTGTATGTGCAAAGAGTTCTCTGACTCTATTTAGTCCTGCTGATGAATGTGACCTCTGATCATAATTTATTTTCCAGAAGGACTTGAAACTGCTATTTAACTTACCTAAGTAATTTCTCATTCTTCCTGAGGCGCGTCATCGGAAGACTTCCTTCTTAATTATAAATATAGGAAAGGGTGTGAAAAGGACTTGGACATTGATATATATGGAACTGTACGTTCCATTAAATATCATTGTCTTTTGAATTACTAAAAATAAATTATAACTGGTTATAAACAATTAATTCAATTTCCTTTATTACTATGTAATTTAATTTTTATTTGCCATGCATTTCCATTATATTTTTTGCTCTCTCATCATAATATATTGTTTTTACTTCACCACTCCCCAAGATCCCCTTCTGTTTTCTCTCAGTATAAATATCAGGCTACAGATCATTCTCTTACAAATATTAGAACAGTTAATGGCTTATTGCCAAAGCCTGCCTTACAGATAGAGCTTGCCCACTGTCACATTGTCTCAGTGGAATAACACTGTTTTATGTGCTTCAGTCTGTGCTGTTTTCAGGTGTCAATTTTGAGAGATCTATTTCTTCATGAAGGTTTTCTGTTCTACAGCTCATTCAACGTAAGACGTGTTGAACATGAGCTGGTAGGCAGTATAGTCAGATCACTGTGCCTTTCTGCATGCATGACCCTGCTGGAGTAACTTCCAAATCTGGGGCGCTCAGACCATTAGCAACGGGCAGGTAGTATTTGACTTCCCTGACTGCCTGCCCTAGGTGAATCGTGAAGACTGGCGAAAACTGGAACAAGATAATCTTTAAGGTCCTTTCCAGCCCAAACCTTTCTGTGATTCTATGTCTTCCTAGACTCTTGGACACCTGCTATGCTGTCAATCTTCCTTCTGCTGCCCAGGTCCTGGCCATCACCCCTGACACATGCTCTCCTGGCCATGGAAGCTGCTATCACATGCTCCTGCTGCAAATTCTCTCTGTCAGTTTTCTAGGGGCAGCCATGTCCTCCCTGGAGAAGACTTGCAGAAGTACAGAAGACCATTGAGGGCTAGAACAGGTGGTGTCATTTGTCCTTTTCAGAATCTCTTAGAGCATTTTAAGAGTAGTCTTCATCCTTCCCTTTCACGACTGTGTACTCAGACCTCAGATTGTTTCCTAGATATTACCACTGGATATAAATGTAGAAAGGAGGGAATACTGCATGTGTATTTATGAGAAAGAATGCTATAAATTATTTACCTATTAAAGCTACAGGTTTTTTTGAGAGAACTTAGTGTTCTGATACTTTGATGCACTGGAAGAAGGGAAAGTATTAAGCTACTGTGTTCATCTCTGTCTTGAGACCTAAATATCTACCAGCCAAGGAAACAGCTAGCTCTATGTTAATCCAAGGTAACTTAATGTCAGATGAAGGAGCCCTTTTCCAGCTGTTCGTCTCTGCTCGTTAACCGGCAGCAGTGGCATCCAGAATCTTCCTTTAAGGTTTCTCATCTTGGCAACACTTCTCAGGCAGTTACAGCTTCAATTCTCAAGAGTGGACATGCTTAGTATCTTTATTGGAGATTGCCTATATCAAACTGGTGTGTACCTCAAAACCATTGTAGTTCCTAACACTCCATGGTTCGATTCTTCCTGCATTCTTCACTGGGTATCCTGAAGAGTCTACTGTGTACATGAAAAGATGTAAGTGCTTAGGAAGGAACAAGTAGGAAACAATGGGAAACCAAATGCTCTTGGGAAGCTGGGTGTGAATACAGGGATGTTGCCCAGTCCATTTACTTAAGTCTCAGCCATTTTCAGGGCTTCAGATCCGTGCCTGGGGGAATGAATGACTGATTTTGTAGCAATGCTCTGCATTATAGCATTAAGCGTGACGGCCAAGAGAGAAACTGTACATGTCATGGGATCAGAGATCCTTTTTTCTCCTTTTTTTTAATAAAGATTAATGTATACCCTTTTTGTTATTAAAAAACAAACAAAATTCTTTTCTTTTCAACAGTACCAAGGCTGCTATGTGCTTCTGTGCATGGCTGTCACTAACTGAAAGAGCAACAAACCAACACTGTCAGCCAATTGCAAAAGGACAGGAAGGGAGTTTTCTTGCAGATGTGGAACTTTACCACTGTAACATAGATTTGCAGAAGCACAGATACGTTTCTTTATTTTTAGCAACAATTATATTTCACTAATTCAATGTCTCTTTATATATCCAGCCACACATGCACTCATGAAACGCTGTTTGCATGAGTGATTATTTTTCATTTAGGGATTTGTCTGCTTCTGCTGCCTTGGCAAGTGCTCTTTAAGGCTGTGCTGCAGAGGCCCATGAGTCAGTTCTATCATCAATCTGTGTGTTTGCAGCAGCTAGTCAGTCTGCCTGTTGTGTGCGTCATTTGGTTCTCTCTTGAATACATAAACTGTAGATGGAAAACATCACCTGTTACTCCTCAGTAACTTTGGAACTGTGGTACGTCTTTGTGATCTATTGATTGAGACATAGGGCTGCACTGCAATACTCCAGAAAAAGGAATATAGAGATGTGGATACATTATCTCACTTTATCAGGGATGAATGCAATTGGATTTGATTATGCTCATCCAGCAATAATCTGATATTGGAAAGATCTCTGAATTCTTTATTTAAACAATAGCAGGAAAAAAAAAAAACCAAAACAGCAAACTTGAACTATCTTTTCTCTACCAAAACTATTTTTTTTGTTTTTAAATTATAACTGCATAGGAAAATATTGCGTCTCTCTGTTGGGTGATTAGGAGGGCTGATTCATACATCTTACATCTAACCTCTTCCCCCCTCCCTTTTTCTACTTGGCATGTTTCAGCCCAGATGGATGTGCATAGCACAGGTCATGCTAACAATCACACTGAGGACTGCACTGCCAAAGCAAAGTTGAAGTTGTTTTGTGCATCTATTTTGCACATCATTTGTGCATCAAGTGCATCAGTATTTGAATGTGAAGTCTGAGAGAAGTGGCTGAAGAGGAGGGACACAGTTTATAGTGCTGAAGAGAGATGATGAGCCATCTATTACTCGTATCCAGTTTGCTTCTAGTATATGAATATGAACCTTTCAGCATATATTACTGCCCCTCCTTTTCTAACGTTATTAATTATGACTGTTGCAATCAGCAAGGCAGTGGGCCTTCCTCCTGCCAGAAGGGAAAGGCTAATCTTGCAGTCTTCTCCTCCCAAGGCCACAACCATGTCTCTCAGTGAATTGGCTGCCAAGGATGTTCCTGCTAAAGACTGTTCACGCCCTGTAACTTTTTTCTGTTAGCTAAATATAACGTGGAAATAATGTTACTGACTCAAGGTAAATGGGCATCATTTTTCTTTGTAAGTTCTCTGTTTGGAATGCTATATTATCTATGGCTTTACCTTAGGAAAAATGTCTCCTTATTATGTAAATGCCTTGATGCCATATTGCAGGGTGTTATACATTGGTTGATACTGTGATGCAGTATTTCATTTTTTACCAATTCATCTATTTTGGTTTAAAACATTCAGACTTGGAGGTTAGTCTTACAAAGCTGGAACTGAGTGATTTTGTGTTCCAAAGAACATTTTCAGATAAAAGATTTTTACAATCCTTTTCTGTCCTAGAAAATATCATTTACAGTGCTACTACCAGTATGATTACTGGGTTCAAGAAAATATCATCTTAAATGGGAAATGTGACCAGGAAAATTTGTGTTCAGAGGCACAGATAGGGTCAGGCTTTTTGCAGAAATGCAAAGAGTGATTGGTATTGTTTAAAATAAATAAGCAAATAAAGATTGAATAGCAGACTGCAGAGAAACAATGTCCTAAGGGATTTGTCAGGAAGTAAGATACACAGAATTTCCTCCTCTGTCTGATCATATTAACATCCTCAGTTCCCACCTTGAAGGAGAACACCAAAACCGACAGACTAGCCTGGGCACAGGCAGTCCTCCCAGCTCCTGCTGAACTCTGTAGTAAATAATTGTTATTGGGCCAGATAGAGGGGGCAGAGTGAGCATGACTCAGGGAAGTCATTTAGGAGGAAAGATTTCAGTTTCCTTCTCCCAGGGCTAGATCTTTGCCTTTAAAGCACTGCGTACTGTGTTCCAAATATAGCAGCAATCTTGGAAACAGAGTTCAGATCACAGAACTGCTCCCTCGCAGGCAAGCACTCTAATCGCAGCGGTGTGGACTCATTACTGTGCTCTTTCAGTAAAAGCATCTTTGAATTATGCCCTGGGTCCAGCAGAAGGGAAGTGAACACGACCACTCAGTAAAGCTGCTATGTGGTACTTAGGACACGTTAGTGGGAGTGAGAACAGGAGCACAGAGCAGAACTGCTGCTGGGCTGAATGGCCTGACCACCTGTGTTTCCACCTCCACTCCCAACTCTGCTACACCCAGTCAAGTTGTTGCTAGCCTCAAAGAGACTCAACTGCTGCCCCTTGGTCTCAGTTACGACCAATAAGAAACAACTGAAATCCAGAGCGGGCCTTCAATTTTCACAGTATTTAATTTATTTACACAGCCTGCAGGCAGCTGTTTCTCAGTTCTTCAGATAAACTGAAAGTCAGCTGCCTTGGGTACAGGGATGGATGACTTAACGGCTCAGTCATTGTGCTGTGTTACAATACTTCTGCATCTTCTAGGCAGAAGCTGATATTCAGCTACTGCAGGGCATACGCTCCTTAAAGAATCACTCCAGTTCACTTTTCTAATGTTCACTTTAAGAACAAACCATACATTTGATTCTTGTCATAATCATTTCACCTCTTCTACAAAAAAAAGTGTTTTTTTTTCCTATTTTTCCTCTCAGAGTGCAAATGTCCCCATGACAGATGGGGAAAATTTCCTTAAGAATGTGTTCCTTCGTGTGTTGTTAACTGGAGTACTTGCCCTGGTGGAAGAATTAGAGTTAATTGACTGGTTGTGAACTGAGAGTTCTGGCATTAAGGGATTTTGTCAAAGACAATGAGCTCTGAAATATTGTACGCTGCTGCAACAAAGGATTTGGGGTAAAGAAATGTTGTTTACATGGTATTCTTAACGCTCAATGTTTGTTACGCATGCGTATTGTTTTTTGGCTTGTGTAAATGTTGTCAATGTTACTAAAACATACAAATCTAACCCTGTTATTACTGAAGCTTTAGGGGAGCAGAGGAGCCCACAAACTGGAAAGCCAAAGGGCTTATGTTAATTTGGCTAATCCTCAGTGCTGAAAGATTGCACGGAGCCTGCACCTCCTGGATGAGAGCTGTCTTGCTGAGGCAGGCTGCCCACAGCTGGTTACATAACCCTGCACACAGAACCAGCTGCTGGCAGTGAACTTGTGCCAAAGGAACCAGCCTAATTATGTTGCTACCTTCCGAAGTGGATCAGGGTAGAAGCCCCTATGGTGGATCAGAGGCGTCCTGGAGATGGAATATGCTGCCCTCAGCTACACTGGGCCACCAAGAGTCTGGTGGCCACCAGCCCAATCTGAAAATAGACAGTAGGATAGCACTGAGTGGCTTTAAGGGGACAGAGGCAAACTATTCAGAGAGGTTGAGAATTGTACCTTTGGGAGAAAGGTGTAGCAGGCAGAGAGGAGGAATTAGTATGTTAAATCTTTAGCCATACAGAGGTCCTGTATATGTGTAAGTGCATTCCTGAAAAACATGAAGCCAACATAACATAAATTGGTTGAACTCTTTGTCTGTAGGTCATCATCATACACACCAAAAAAAAAGAATGAAGGCACTTGCATTCCTTTTTGATAGCAAGTATCAGCCTTGAGACATCAAAAGGAAGCAGAAGTGCAGGAAAGTTGGATTTCTTCACTGCATAGTTTTAGATGATGTAGATAGAACTGTCAACACTGCAATCATGTTATCATAGTATTCATAGGAGACATTAAATTGACCTCTTTGACATAACTACCATGCTGCCAACAAACTTAAACAAGTCATGACAATTCATTGCTGATTAAGTGGCATAAAACTTATTCCTTCTCTGTCCTTTCAGAAGCAGGAGAGCTCTCAGCAAGGTCTTCAGGCATGTTTGAAAAGACTTTTGCTTTAGGAGGTTGATAAACATTCCAGGTTGTAGTAATACTGCATGAGTTGGCAAAAGTTCAGATATTATAGTAACAGGTACAAATATTTGTTTACAAAGATAAATATTTTGGTGAATGACAGAATAACAGTTGGGAGACTTGAGTTTTATTTTGGCAAATGGACTGCATGAATGCTTTGAATTTCTTTGCAAAACATCAACAATGGTTGTATCGGATAAAATGGAATACTGGCAAATGCATCTGGGGGTCTCACAGTAGATTTATATGTTGGTAGTACATTTACAGATACTCCGGTCTGAAATTTAAGATCACCAAGATTCATTGAAGTGAGAAGCTGTTCAATTCTTAATCTGTCAGATGACATACAGTCAGCAGTGTTGACATAAGGAAGGGATGGGGGTGTTCACCCAAAAAAGGTACAGTTCAAGAAAACTTTTCTTAATTCTCCTTTCTGCCCCTTGACTTTTACATGGTATCTTGCACATTTCCTGTCTGGTAAGAAGTAGATATTGTGGAGAATGCACTCTTGCTCAGTTTGCATGGAGACAGTGAACACGGTGCTGCCCTTTCCTCTCTACAGTCAGAATCAAACTGAGAACACTTCCTTGTATTGATTTGCAGTGTTCTTTATGTTTAGGAGCAGTGAGATTTGACAAATTATTTGCTTCCCCCACTGGCTTTATCAGTAAAGCTGTCCTAGTTTGACTAAATGCCAGGCTGTTTTTCGTAATACCAAGTGATGGGAAATGAACCACAGACATTCTGTTTGAATGGCTGAGATGATTTCCTAATGAACTAGGGAAGAGTTGTTGGAATAGATGGCATCTGCAGGATTCCTATGGTTTGTGAAAGTCGTACAAACTATCAGTTCTTAGTATTACGTTAATTAAAAAAAAAAAAAAATCCAGTGTTCTGCTGATCATCTGGAGGAACTAATAATGCAATGAGCACTGCTTTAGGGGATTTATTGTAATGATAATAATGGAGATTATTATTAACAATTATTAAAAACTAGTAAGAATTGTTCCCATCTCTTTCTCTATGTCTGCTCTCAGTTTTGTAAATTAAGGGAATAATTTTGCAGGAGGTTATAACTAATTTTAGTAATACAATCATTAATTCTCTTTTTTCCTTCCCCTTTTCTGCACATTTGCGATTAAGCATTAAACAGAATGTTTAAACATTCCCTTTGGAAAAATGTGTCATATGGTGGGGCAGGAATGGGAAGCTGGAGCCCCATTCTCCATTTCTTATTGTGTTTTTTATAATCTTGGTTCCGGACACAACAGAAGTTTACCCAAAACAACAATTGTGTCGGTACGCAGGTACTGATGGCATTTCCTAACAGCTCACAAGGATCAATCAAAATGTTTTAACATTCTCAGCTAGAGCCAAAAGTACCCTCCCTTCGTGGTTAGTTTGGTGAGATCAGAGAAACTCCCTTCCCTATTTCGGTTACTTTGGTCATATAGAAAGGAAAATTTAGCTCATAAATTTCAAATCTTTGTGCTGTTGGCCTCACCAGCATTTAAACTGGACCAGTTTCATGCGCTCTCATGGAGGAAACCTTGAATAGTGGATGTAACTGATTAAAAGTGAAGCATTCAGAAATAGCAGGAGGTGAAACAAGAACAGATTTTTACCTCTTATAAGATTTTTCCACTACTCATCACCATCGTGTTCTGGTGCTCTTCGTGTATCAAAGGTTATGCTCCAGACTGCAAAGTAATTCAAGAATCTGACTCCTTTAAGGCATACGTTGCAATGCCTCTGTCAAGCTTCATGCTGACCTTGTGCTTCCTTTTTCAAGCACCCTTTACAAGGTTGGTAGTATTGTCAGTGGTCTCTGTTGGAAAGTCCTTATTTCATCTGTGCAAATATGAATATGTATCATAAAGCTGTAGTGACAACCTGAGGGTAAACAGGGCTGGCTAAGTTTCAGCCATTCCCTTTTGAATGGGAAAGCTGTGTTATTAACTAGACGTATGTTCTTAGGATTACCTAGACTGGTGAAAACATACGTTAGATGCAATTCCATTCTGTGACTTCCTGATCCCTTAGAACAAGGTTCAGGCATAAGAATTTGTGGTCTGTTGTTTTCTTGGAGTTATGCTCACAGCTTCATCTCGAGTCTCTTCTAGCAGCATGTGAGCTTCAAGCCTCTGTCTCGACCCTTTTAAAATCTAAAATGTGAAAGAGGAAAACATGGGAGCTAGGAATAGAACTTAGACTAATCTCACTGCACTCACTGCCCTAACCTCTCCGAGATGAGTATGCTACAAGGTTTTCTCCCAGTGAATGTTGAATTACATGCTGCCCAGTGTATATTCCACAGACAGGACAACAGCCAAAAGAATAGTTTTTTTGGGAAGGGGAAGGTTATGGCATTGTACCTCTCTCTGGAAAGCAGCTGAGCTCATATCTTCCACTTCTTAACTTCAGGATACTACAAAAATAACATCCACTACTGCTTATCAGAGCTTAAAACAAATTTGTACTTATTTTTTTAAGGATTTCAGTCTTGTTTCTGTGTAATGCACTCTTTAATAATGCCTACCACCACAAGTTTCTTGTAGGACATGGACTGAGGTTTAGGTCTGGTTTAAGTGCAGGTCTCAGTGCAGGGTATTTTCTGGGTATAAGCAGAGACAGAAATAGGAACCTCTAGGGATCTTTAACATAAAAAATGCAGTAGCTGTGGAATTGGGGCAAGTGATATGCAAGAGAAGGGAACAGTTTTAGCCACAGACACTAGAACTTATCAAGGTTTTTGCTTAGGCTATGAATGGAAACCGAGAGGTGAAAGCTGGAAGGAAAAGCACAGCATGCAGTCTCCCTATTAGGACTTATGAACTCCCTGATCAGCAGAATAAGAGTTTGTGTCCACATCACATTTAAGTACTTATCTGGGCTGAACATTGCTGTAGTATTTTATTGTTAAGAGTGTGAAGTGGTATGAGCACTGGGGGACCTCAGCCTTAATTTTCAGTGAAAGATGCTTTCCCACCCCCCGGGTTTTCTCGAAGTGAAACAAAAGTCCCATATCTGGCACAGAAATGACCACTATTCATCTACTTGCTGTGGCTGAGGAAAGGATATGCTTTCTTCCCCCCTCCTTTTTTAACCACCTCCTCAGCAGCTAGACTATCTGTAATGGCAAGGAACAAATGCTGTCTTGGCACGTGCTTTTTTTTTTTTTAAATCCTAAGTAATCAGATTATTTAAGAACTTAAAATTTCATAGTACCACAAAGGCATGAAAATCTAAGTTAGAAGTTTTAAAAATGACTACGCAGTTCAACTCACCTGTTCCTGTAGTTTGGAAACCACCTCATGGATGTAGGAGGTAAGTTAATGCTGGAGACAGGAGATAGAACTTGGTCTCCCTAATTTTTAAGGTGGTGCTGTTTTGTTTTTTTTTTTGTGTGTATATATATATATTACAATTTATATATATTATAAACATGTGTACATATTACATATGTACATATATACATATTACAATTTTAGCATTCAACAACTCCTGTTTCTTGCATCCATCAGTACGTTAGCCAGACTGAGAAATAGGTTGTTATGCTCCGGTTGGTGCCTGTTTTGTATCTGTCCCGACCTGTCTATGTTTAAACCACTGGAGGGCAGAATAGAGACAAAGGAAACCTGTTTTGAAAACAGGACTTTCTGCGTGTTGCAGAGATCTCTGTATGCATGTAATTTATTTTCGATGTTTTTCAGCTCCATTTCTAGTAGCAGTAATTAAGGCTGTACAAGTGAAATCTTGGCAAAAATAATTTGGGGAAAAATCTGGTTGTTTTTATCATTCAAAATTTTGCCAGTATTTAGCAAATTCCTGTTATTTGTCTGCTGGAATAAGAGCCCTTGAGCACTTCTCCTTGAGGTTACATTTCATAACATGCTGCAGAAAGAAAAAATCTTGTCTGTGGTGTATCCTGTCCATAGGCTTCGCCTAAATAGTGCTGTCATGTTCTGTCTCATAGCTCCAGTTGTTTACAAGTGTAATTTATACAGACTTAGGTGCAGTGGTGCGGTAGTCGTTCTGTGTTGGTTTGTTTTGTTTTTAAGGGAAGTATATTCTGCTGAGTAGCAGTGACATGATTAACAACATACGGCAAAACCTCACTATCACTCTTCCAACAGTCTGGTAGCGTAACATGACAGAAATTAGTGAATGTTCATATCGCTGCAGTGAGGTAGTTGCTAGTGCAAACGCTTAATGTACGCTATTGATCCCACTCCCCGTGACTAATAGAAGCAATAACCTTTGAAGCATAAAAGTAAACATAAAAGTTCTCGTGGTGGAACAAGCAGGAGCAGCAGAAGCAGTGTGAGTTAGCATTCAGGGAGCGTGTTTCAGGTGGGTGAAGTGCCACTAACGCAGTGTGTGCTGTGCTTGTGTCACCCCTAAGGCAGGAAAGGCCATTCCGCTGCATCTTGCTTTGCACCTGGCAGAGGGACTTCCACATTTCTCGTGATGTGTTACAGTTTCTTGTTTTAATGCCACAAATGTAGTGCCTTCCATCATGACATATAAAGCAGTAGCTGCTGGTGGACCTATGATGTAAAACAGAAGGCAGAAATCTGTTGATATTAGGAGGCAGTGCCTCATCACCCTCTCTGCAAGCAGTTCAGCAGCTGATGCCAATGAAACAGTGTTGTTTTTCTCAAAATCCAGCTACTATTCTTGTTCCCAGGTTTCTCTGATTGAAGTAGAAACAAGCTCAGGTTCAACTAGGAAGTAAAACATTAGGATGACTGCGAGTGTAACATGTACCTTTGGTCTTTGTTGTTGCTGATTTGTTTGTTTGATTGATCTTTTTTGTTTGTTTTTAAGAGGAAAAAAAGATTAGACTGAGAGAATAAGTGGTTTAGAAGATGCCTTATCTGATGAGTTAACTAATGTACTTTAGCAGCATATGTAGTAGAGACAGATTGTTCATATTGGTGTATACTTCCACAGGCCCAAATGAATAGTATTAAAGGCTCACTGTCACTTTGACAGCTTACTAAGACCTTGCTTAATTTATATTTTGAATACCACTCAGAACATGTGAGCTAAGTTTTGTGCAATAACCAATTTTGTAAACTCACCTACCTGCCAGTTCTCTATTCAGAACAATAACCCAACAACTTCTGTGAGGTTGTTGCACTATTTTGCTTTCCCACTCCTACTTTGATTTATGGTTTATCGCAGTTCAGACGTGAAGGGACTGGAAAACAGATCATTCCTTGTGAAAATACATATCCTAAACATGTTCTATGTCATACTTGCCTGGTTTTATTTCCCTAGAAATAGAAGCAGCCTGTTATGTCACATTACAACTCATCTAAGAGGTCTCAAGATACACAGTTCCATCTTGAAAAAGGGAACTTGGAGCATGAATGCCAACCAAGTAGATAAAATTATAATGTGCCTGCTTGCTAACTCTAATCAGATGCAAAAACAGCAATCCTGCTTGCACCTGGCTCCATGTTTCCAGGACTGACAAGGTGAAGGCCTTAGGCCTGAAGCACGGTGCGGCAATGGAGAAAGACATTCAGGAGAAGACTACTCATTTTTGACAAGGGAGTCTTTATTTTACTGTTGACTAGTAAAAATATTCATGTCTAACCCTGTATTAGCAGCTCATTTTTTGTCACAAAGTGAAAGCATGTTTTTGTTAGCTCATTCTGTTCTTCTGGAAATCCTGGTTCCGTTATTAGAAAACTGACTTCTTTTTACAAACTATGAATACCAGTTCAGTATAACAGTACATTTTCTTTCTGGTGAAGACAGTATTTGAAGTGCAGAGAGGCCATTAAAGACAGTAAAAAATGCAATATTTATGCTTTTTTTTTTTTTTTTTAATTGTAGACAGGTAGTTTCATGTTAGAGATAAGCTTATCTGTAAGTGCAATAATTACTTTTTAATTAAGATAATTATAAAAACAGGAATGTAAATACTCAAGGTATAGTATTCCTGAAAGTTATTTTTCTTTCACACTATCCACAAACTTATCTTGCATACCTGAACCCTGTTTTTATTTAATGATACAACAGCATATGCTGAGTTTTAAAAAGAGAGTGAGCTATTAGAGTCTATGTAGACAATTAGGTTAAATAGCTGAGAAAGGCTTTTTGTTGTCATTTTTCTTGTTTCCTCAACCGTTATATTTCAACTCATTTTTCAAGGAACTGGTGGGATTCTCACATCTCTCTCCAGTACTGAACTTATTTCCAGCTACATTTGGTGAAATGGCAATACTTCCTTCAAGTTCCATGAAAACAGATGGTCAAGTGTATGGGAACAGACAGCAGCAGAGGCTGAGCCCTTACTAGAGAAACAGGTGAAAAATGGTCTGAATACTTAAACTGCAGGAAAACAATTTTATATTTTGAGATGACAGAAAGTCCAACCATAAGCCAAAGACCAGAGGTCAGTCAAACTGCATTAGGCCTGCTACTCAAGGATTTACTTGTGTTTTATCTATTCTGATAAATCACATGAAAATTGGATCTTGTTTCTGCCCAGGCAAGGGAATGAACTCCCTAGAATGAAAATTTTCAGTGTGATTTTTTGCCTTCTTCGTATATAGAGCAGTATTTGGAAAGCTAGCTTGCACTGTTGAGTTATGAATCCATTTTCTACTTAGAGGGGAAATATCTCGTGTCATCTTAATGTATAAATGTAGTGATTTTGTAAGCAAACCAAAAATGCAAGAGCAAAGTCAACAGTCCATAGTGATCAAGGCAAACTTAAGGGAATAACTAACTCTTTATGGGCATAGGGGCTATTATTTATAGGCTAGATCCTGTTTTTAGTCCTAGAAAGTAATGAATGAAAGTTACCATGGCAGTTTTATGATTGCTTTAATAAAAAGTGGAAGTAGGCATATGGAAACAGAATTGTAGGGGAATACTTGTTATGCCCAACTATTATCAATTAAAAGTGTGCATTTGTTTCCCCAATTTCTCATCGTTTTACAGAAAAACATTTTTCTGATGTGCCTGTACTGCATAGGGACACATGATGTCTCTGTTTAGAATAGTGACTTTTCTAACTGGATTGACTCTTTGATTGTTTGCTTGCTTCCCTTTGTTCATATGACCTGACACTACAGAATTTGACATGGAGAATTATTCCCCACAAGTCTAAAAAGCAACATTTCTGGCATGGTAGTTAAGATGTTGTAGGAAAGCATTTCCAAATACTTGGAAGCAGTGTTACACATTCATTATGTTCTATTATCACAGCTTGTTGTCTTTCTGATCTGCCTGTGCTTGTTTTAGACTAATATAGTAGTAGTGTGGGAGTTCCATGTCTCAGTGCCAGAATATCTATTATACACAATGGATGTAGGAAATTCCTACATCTCCTGTGCAAATGTGGCACTGTACATGAAATTTCCTTGGCCTTAAGATAAATAAAACTCATTAAAGATACACAGTGGAGAAAATGAGAAGGAAAAGCAGTATCTGAATTAGTCTTCATAGAGTGTCAGTGTCAGTATCTATGGCTGAAGAGCACCTATTATGGAATAGTCATTGCTGTTTGCTGCTGTGCTGAACTACATGGATCTGAACAATACCTCCTTGATTTTGTAAGACACCAAATGAATTTGGAAAGGTGCTGAGTACCCTCAGCTCCCATTGAAAAGGGAGGCTGTATCAAATTAAAGCAAGATAAGAGCACTCAGCACCTTGAAAATCAAAAGTAATCTTTTGGCTTGTCCAAACGGAGAAAATCAAAGTTCAGCGGTGTAAACTCCATGAGCAGAATTAACACCTACACAGAATTAGCATCTTTTTACTTCTGAAATTGAGTCTCATCAAGGCATTTATTGTACTTTAGCAAACATAGAAGGTATGTTCAAAGCAAACAGTTCAATTTAACACAGCCTACCTCCCTGTGTTTCTTCCAAGAGCTCAGCTACACTGCAGAAAGCACAGACATCTTGTAAAATGGAGGTGCCAAATTTGTGCAGAGCTTAAACAATGACTCAAGTCAAGGATAACTCCTGGACTCCTGCTTGATCTGTGTCTCCCTTTCAGATAGATATAACAATAGTTGGGCTACTTCATGTAGTTAGGCTGAACATTGATACCTTCAAATATTCTAAGTATCTGTAATTGATGATGCAATAATCCAGTGCAGATTGGTAATTTACTTTCTTGGAAAAAAAAAAGTAATTCAAATCAAGCACACAGTGACACTGTGTGGACTCTTCAGAAATTGGTGCATGGCCATCCTGAGTGCTTTCTACCCAACATCATTTGGAACTCGATTGGAATCAGTAGACTTCTCTCAACTTTAGGAAGTATTTGGGTTAGGATTCAATTAACCATTTTCATTATTGATATGTTGGTTTCCTAAACATTTTAAAATGGAAAATGTTTCTTTAAGAAACAGTTGAGTACTATATGTTGTCTTAACCAAAATGAGGAGGATCTAACTTCAGAAAGTTTCCAGTCTTGTTACTGCTTTATTGAGGATAACATGTTCCTGAGCATGTTATGAAGAAAAATCCAAACTCAACTTCTGAGATTCTTCAGGCTTTTCACTTACTAATTTAATAACGAAGATGATCAGATGTCCTTTTGTTAGAATAGTCTTTTATTAGAACAGACTCCCCACTAAGCAAACTGATTGTGGAAGAACACCTGTCACTTAATCTTTGAAACCAGTGAAGAAAATTTAATCAAACTGAAAACTTAATTCACAGTGAACTTCAGTGGTGCATTATCTGAATATCATTTGAACTGAATATTTGAATGTAATCTTTCATCTCATAATTTGATATGCTTTTTAAATATAGCTACTTAAATTCTCTTAGTTACAACAAAAATTTGAAAATTTTAACATATATCCTCGAGATTTGAGATCCCAAAGGCAGATGGTAGTCCATACATGTCTTTATACACATACAGAGAGAGAGACCTCCCCTTTAAGCCTGTCACGTGAACTTTTGGGACTTGACTCATGAATTTTGGAAGAGTGAGGGGTTGGTATACTGCAGAAGCAGCAAATTAATCACATCTGTTGAAAAGAGTTTTTACGTGTATAGCTAGGACAGTGCAAATACTTGTTATTGCTTTACCTGGTTGTGAAATGGCAGGTTCATTTTCTCATGAGATCATGAGTGTTAACATCTTCTGTTGCCATTGTCTCCAGTTCAAGCTGAGTTGGTACAGGATGGCATTCATAATCATACAGTGCATCAGTCTGGCCCAGAAGATAACACGTGTCACCACTGTATGTCAGTACTCTATCAGCATGCTGCTGAGATTTGTTCTCTGACATTCATTAAATACCTTGTCTTGTTAGTACGTGCCCGAGGTATGAATGAAGGAAGGGGGAATCTTTTCCAGATCAAGATAATTCTCACAAATTCCAGGAAAAGAATTCTTGAAAACAAAGCACTGCAGTAAAAATAAAGTGTTATCTTTTTTCTGGAAAGCAAAAAATTTAATCCTCTTCTGTAAGATGGGGAGTGAGAGAATAAACTGTTAAATCAGAGGAGAAAGTCTGAATGCAAAACACAAGATGCAAAACTTTGAACAGCATCAATTATTCAGTGTCCTAACCTGTATATTGCATGCTTTTCCAGAAGAATGAGTCATACATAAAAATAGACACAGTTCAGGATTAGTCCACGTTGTTAAGTAACAGAAAATATTTATGTTCTAAAGGACATTCAGTGAGTTTGGTAAGGCAGGGTGCTCTTTGCAGATTATAGTTGTCCTAGCATAGCCATTACTTTTACCAGTAAATGGCACTGACAGCTTCAACAAAGCAGGCAAGTAGAGAATGCTTTCCGAAGTGTGATCACTGTCCTGTCCTCTTGGTGCTTGTGATTCTGCACTGGGACAGCCAAAACTCAGCCTCGAAAATTTCTCCTCTCCTTTGCCCTCAGTAACCCTCCATAAGTGTAGCAAAGGAGCTTCAGACTTCCATTGGCCACTGTCTTCCCCTAAATGCTCTAAACAAATGAGCTGATGTCTCAGAAAGCTGTTGTGTTCGTGGCACGCTTCCGCATACTTTTTAGTCTTACAGAAAACCTTCCTCCTTTCTAGAACTATCATAATTTTTACACTTAGTGACATTGTGATCTTTTTCCTCAGTGAGAAGAAACAAACAGTCTATGTTAAAACTTTTCTAAGGACATCTGTATTATTATTTCTCTTTTCTGGTACTGTTTATACAACTTGTTTTCAATGCAACTGACTAGAGGAGTGCAGTCACCTTAACCCTTTGCAGCAGGTTCACTTTCAGTTCAACAGGATAATTGATCAGCGAGAGTACAGGAGGCAGGTGGGAATAGCCTGGAATTTGCCTAAAAGGAAAAAGGGATTAGAGAAACCTGGGTGCATGTGTTGGACTGTATCTTCCTTCCTTTTTATAACTTTGTGGTGGTGATGTGATTGGTATCTTATTGCTGCAGGGTTACCTTCAAACAAACGAGATTAAAAAAAACACACAACCAACCAAACAAAAAGTCCAGCCCAGTAACTCACATTCTAACAATCTTGTTGGGATAATTATTTTAGCTCAGTTGGGCCTCTTCATTTGGAACTGATCAACTGATCTACTGTGTGTGGCTCAGTCTCATGGTTCATCTTTTTCACAGTAAATAACAAGTCTGCTTATCAGGATGTTTCACAATGCATATTTGAAGTAGATTGTTTACCATTTGGTGTTGTCCCTGGTATTTACCAAATGCATGACATCAAATAGTGATTCTGTGACATGGACCCCTGGATTCTATTCCCTGAGGAGCCCTGGTTTCTTTTGAAAATTGAAAATTCTGTATCGATCTCTTTTTAAAAAGTAGCTATTTCACAATTGTGGGCAGTAATATGGAGTAGAATGAAATAACAATTGCTAATATCTATTGAACATCTCCATATTGTATTTCTCCAATAACATGTTTGCTTTTGCATGTTTTGCAGTGGAACAGGAGATGAGGTCCAGATCATACCTGACATGGGCAAAAACTATATGGGTCAGGAAACTCAGAGTTCATAAATCCAAGGAAATGCTTTGAATTTGCTTATCAGAGGAGTGGCATTGCCTTTCTCTCTCTAAGCTGGGTGTGGCCCTCCTAATCTGGGAGCATCTCAAATCCTGGAGGGAAAATGCACCTATTTGCAGGTGTTGTAGAAAAGATGCCACATTAAAAGTACAATTCATGTCCTCGTTCTCCATTTTGTTGGTCCACTTTTATGCCAGTATTGACCCCAATAATGGCATGTCAGCATGAAATGGTAATTAACAGTTCCTCTTCTGTCTGCTCTGCCAGCTCTCAGCTTCAGTGGCAGTACAGCTGGCAGCCAGTGACAGCTCGCTCCAAGCACCACCACTCAGTGGAGGAGAATGAGGAATTAATGCCAAGAGGTAAACCATTGATTAATGTACTTGAGAATTAACCCAGTTTCTTATGCCTGCCTGGGAAATGATTCAAATTGTAATCCTTGTAGTCTACATATTTAGTAATATGATAGGAAATGCACGTAATGCAAAACAAAGTTTTAGAAGGTAAAGTGACGTGTTCCACAGCCTCAGTACCCAAAGACTACGTGGATTCACAGTTCACAGTTTAGATTAAAATGTTATAGAAGTGCACTTGCAGCAGTCTACTGCTTAACAAGACATGATATAATATTTGTGTTAAATCAGAATGCAAAAATATAGTGGCTTAATCAAGTTATCCTTACAGGTAAGGCAGAAGTGGCAAAATTACAGACTGCAAATTCCAGTTCAGTGCTCCGCAGCCCTCTCTCATTTGATCTTATCTGATGTGTCCGGAGGTGACAGGTTATATCAGGTCGTATAGAGGTCAGGGGGTCACGAGAAGTCTCATAAGGTAGAGACAAGGATAAGGATACATGGGTCATTTATCAGGGGAAAGTGGAAGTGGGGAGCAGCTGGGGTCTTTGCCTTTGAAGTAGGGGCAATCACCCACACAGATCACAGGTAAAGTCTATAAGTTTCCTGATGTTCAGGCAATGAAGGATGAGACTACGGATGAATGTACTTTGCGGGATGGGGACAAGTACAGCTGGTGAAGCAGAAGATATGGGAACCTGGACTGGGCTTTAAGAGAGATCAGAATTTGGGTTTGGAGTTCAGGAGGCAGACGGTGTGGGACTGGAGCGCACAAAGGTATCTCCAGGCTGCACTGAAGTTCTGGGAAGGAATTCATTTCCTCCAGCCTCTTACTCCATACTTGGAGAAATGATAAGAAAAGTCACACTTTTGCTAAAAGGTGAATCTGAATCTAGTTTCAGACTGATTACATTGGGATCTGTAGTTCTGTGCACCTTGGTGATGGAGGGCTGTGACTGGTTGAAGGAGTAGAAGTGGAAAATGATCAGTCTGTCCACGTCCTCTCAGAACTTCAGAGACTGTCAGTAGGCAACCATAGAGAAAATGATGGGAATGAAGTTTTTAGTGGAGCAATACTCATGAAACACTGGCTACCTTGGGTTATTATGAAAGTCTTCTGTGGCTGGGGCAACTTTAGGATCACCTTCATATAAGCTACAGCCTTTCAAGTCCTACCTGATCCTGTGGTTAGAATGAATGCATGAGTAATTAGAAGTAATCATTATTCATCTCTCTCTTTCTCTCTCCCACTTTGCTGCTTGAGTGTATTTCTGCCTCTCTGAAAGAATTAGCATTATTCAAAAATGTCCTTTTGTTATCTTTTTCTAAAAATAATTATTAGGAATTCTTTTACTGCTTCAGTGACTGTTGTGTGTTGTTCTGGTAAATAACTTTAAAAAATCAAATATTGATTTATATATTTGGCTTCTCTTTGTTCTATACAAGAGCAATGATTTCACTTAGCTATTATGATGGATAAAACTTCAGAGATAATTAAATACATTAAATCCCTAAGGGAAGACTTACATCAGGTCTGAAGTATTCAGACTTGAAAGCATTTGGAAAGCGTTAAACCCACTATCGTTTCAATATTGTGCCTTTGAAATAAAAACAGAACCCCAAAAACCTCACCGAACAGATGCGATACAAAATGTTTTTGTTAAAAGCATCTTCCTGTATTCTAACAAGATCACTATTGGAGCTATTTCCTTGCCTAGCTGTGTACTTTCATGTAACCCTTTAATACATCCAAACTAGTTGAACTCTGACTGGAGACACTTTTTAAAAACTACGTACAACTGTGAGTGGAGGCTCAGAGCTTTGTTCTTTCATACCACTGGTACTGCCACGTTGACTCTGCTGTGCTAGGCCTAGTAAAGGCCATCTGTGTGCCTTTTTAACCCTGCTTGAATCTAGCCTTTCCTTTTTCTATTATTTATTAGTCAACATGGGCAGGAACAGAAAAATTGTTTAGAACTTCATTTTATTGCGACATAGGTTAACACTTTCCATAGTTAGAATTATTCCTTTGGTTTCTCTGTTTTAAATACATGAATGTAGAGTGCAGTGGATATCTCCCACTTCTTCTCAATTTGTTTTGTATTAACTTGGGACTTGTTGGACATATTAATGCAATTGGTAACCTGGCTGCCACTTGACCTTATCATGTGATATTGAACCAAGCAGTCCTCATTAGAAAACCCCAGTAAGGAAATCTTGGACTGTAAGGATTTGCACTGTAAATTACATTCAAGTCTAAATGTATTTGTTTATTTGTTTTTTTTACATTATTTTTTCATGTAAAAATATATTTTTCCACTTTTGCTGAAAAGCTGAAGGTGAAAGTGTGTCCATGTGTGAGTAGTGCACATCTTCCTCAATTAGGCAGTATTGCCATGCAGTAATGCCACATCCTAAGGCTCCCTGTAGGATTAGAGTCCAAGACTGCAGAGGCATACGAAGCACTGACTTTTTGCTCAATTTCTCCTGTCTGTATTAATAAGCAGACATTGGAGACTGAGATGTATATCTAGAAAGCCTGGTTCTGCCTTCAGGCTGGAAGCGTAAGCTGCCATGGTAGTGGTTTACTGCTCAGTGTTTTAGGCAAATTTTGGCCATGAGTTTTCTACGTCAGGTGAGATGAAAACAAACTTTTCAAAATGCTGCTTTTGCGACTCAAAAGATTTAGGGGGCATCAGGGCTGAAGGGAGTTATACTGGTCCTTAGTTTTTTTTGCTAAGCTATAGTTGTAAAATGAAGGACTCGACCCTAAAAATAAAAATTAAACAATATGAAAGCCTGGTGTTTTTTATTTTTTGTTCTTTTCTGTTTGGTTTTTGTTGTTGCTGTTGAGGAAAGCCGTCTTTATGCTGACTAAGTTGATTCAGGAGAACTCAATGTATTTTATCCTACTTTTGACAAAAGATCTTGAGGAGTGTTGGTCTAAGGCAACCATTAACTGTTTTAAAGCAACCCTGCAAATCACTGTTTGCTCAGTTGTAGTTATGGTACGGTGTCATACTGTGCCAGCAGCCAAGGGAATAGTTACAGAGAGAATGTCAGCAACCCTAGCCGGCAGGGTAGGGTGTTATGGTTCTGTAAAAAGACTATGTGAATCAGAAGATTTATTAGTTAGAGTGAATCCGGTTGATGGTAATGTGGGAGACTTGGCATCTCTGTTTTGTCGGCTGTGTGAATAAAATTATTTGTAAACTTAATGTAAAAGAGAAACTTTTAATATTAAAAAGGGTTAATTCTTAACTCATTTTTCTTTTGCGGGCAAGAAACATTTTCTGTAAGTCATAAATAACACATTTTAATAAACTGAGACTTTGATTACTTCATGTGGTCAAACTTGCATTGTAATTTTGTAGAGGTTGTTTGACACAGTTCCAACATTCAGTTTCTGCTGCACGTATTAAAAGATCTACGTATTTCAGACATGCACAGGTCTTCATGGTCTACTGGTGAACAATGTTATTACTGAAAATAAATTTGACCTTCTAGCAAAATAATTGACTTTTAACGGAAAGTGATTTTTTTTTTTAAACTTCATTGTTTTCATGATTTACCTTTAATTTATGTTCCTATACTATGCGATCATTTTTCTCAAGCTGCTCTAATTTTATAGTTCAAACAAGGCTTCCATTTCACCCCTGAGCCAGGATCCCTGATTTTTCTTTCAACTAGGAGTGCACAAGCCAAATATTTGGAATCAGTTCAAGGTCAAATTCAGTTCCTTGGAGTTTTGTCTTGTATCTGAACTTTAAGAAAGAATGAAAAAGTGTAACTTTTTCTTAGTGACAAATGCTACCTGTTGATTGGTATGGTTGATTAGTATGTTGATTGGTGGCATGAAAGAGCAAGAGGACTAACACTACCATTTGCTCCATTCCTGGAAAGATGACTGCTGTTAATGTAGCTATTACTAGGGACCTGTAAGTAATTCAAGCAATCTCTAGTTTTCTAGTTGGTCCTTTGTTGTTCCTTATGCTAAAAAAAAAGCACTTCTTAGAGAACAACTTTAATGTTAACTTCTGTGGCTCCCTCCCTGATCCCCAGAAAAAGAAATAATGACTTAATGTATTTCCAGTGATTTCAGCAGGTGCATGTTGAACTAATGGGCATTTCGGTTTAGTTTACATTGGAAATGTGTCTTATGGACTTGGAAAACTAGTTTAATTAGCATTTAATTAATTTAATTAGGAGTATGAAAAGTATGTACTATAAGCTGTTACATCAACATTAAATCAGCGATTCTACAGGGTTAAAAACAGTGCAGTACTGAACATAATTCAGAGTGACTCAGAAGTTTGGCAGAGGTATGTAGCCTCTTTACTTTCAGCCTGATCAGTGAGGGTCAAAAGTCGCTGGCCTCTGACAGTTGCTCACTTAAACGAATTAGTGCTTTCCATTCACTTCCGTACCGAGCGTGTCTGAAGAGCATGAACTGGTATCACAAAACAGAAAGACATATTGTGACAGATTGTTCACAGATATAGAAGATTCCATGGCAAATATATTACATTTATTTCCCCTTGGGATAACCTTTTATTATCCAGTTGCAGATGTGCAAAAAATACAGAAGATAAATATTTACTAATCTTGTCCCATGCTTCAGCAGGATGAGAAGGAAAGAACTTCTTCCAGAGAGCCTGAATTGTTTTCTCTGTTTTCAATAAAATATTATGAACTTCTCCCCACAACTTCTGATCTTTCACTTTATTTTTCTTTAACTTTATGATATTAAGAAAGCTTGCATTTCTGTCATTGTAGGTTCTTTCTGGCATTGGACGGCATTCACACGAATGACTTGCTCTTTCTCCCTCCAAAATTATGGATTTTGATTAATGAAATGAGGAAGCCAGACTACTTTGTTTTCTACAGCACATCTATTAGTAGCTGCAGCCGCAAGGTAAGTGGCTGTTTGGAGCATGTATGATGATGACTGTCACTATTTTGCATACTGAAGTTCTTAAGTCCAACAAGGGTCCTAATTAAAAAACATCCATTGCTGCTGAGACTGTAGCCATTCTTTCCTGTGTGTGGAATTCCTTTGTTCAGATCTGACAGTTCATCTTTAACTCTGATTATTTATGGCTTACCTGATTTTGGCTGAGCTGAGTTCAGAACTGAGCAATTTTCCAGGGTCTTTGTACATGATGAACACTTCAGTAAACTTGCTACCAATGCCTTTGATCAATGTTCTTGTATAAAACTAATTATTCAAGACAAAACAGCCTACTGATATAGTTCTTAGCTCTCCTTTGAACTGCCAGACTTGTGGATAGTGTATATATTCTAACTGTAAATGATAATAGTATTAATTGCTCCTTATTTACTGCTTCTACCAAATGGTCTGCAGTAATTTCAGGCTTTTCTTTTAACTTACCAAATGTATTACTCATTTGTGTAGTCTCAGTGAAATAGGTCTTGCACAGTAATACAAAGGGATACATAGGAATTTCCTAGGACAGAGGGACAGGCCATTTTTAAAGCAACATACAAAACAGCAAGTGAAAGATCCAGGATCATTTGGAGGTCAGGGAAGTTGCAGTAAAGTGTTTTTAGATAACTTTAGGGAAGCAGAGTGTTTGAAGGAAGGATTGAATAAGAACTTAAAATTCACTGCGGCTTAGAAACTGGGGAGGTTGTCTCCAGGTTAAGCAGAAGGATAAAAGAAGTAAGGACAAGAACAGGAGGAGACAGAAAAGGAAAGATACAGAGAGAAGATCCTGCTAGAAAAAATGAGAGAAGGCAGGGAGGAGAGCCCTGGATGCAGTGGTTAAAATCTGTGCAGGTGTAAACTGATAGAGAATGAGTTATATCAGAAGAGGTTTGAAAAGTGCACTTGATGTAGAGACCAAAAGAAATCTACCAGAGCATTCAGAGAGGTGTCATTTGATCATAGAAATAGGAATGATTTTCAACTTCTTTCACAAAATCTTATGCAAGAGCTGTGAAGACATCCTGAACTTCCAAATAACAGACGGCAATTCCCTTGGAGCTGCTATTTTATTGATGCTATCAGAGTTCTGTAAGAGAGAGAACGTATTGTTTTCCAGAAACAGGCCTGATAAGAGCCTTTCACAGATTAACCTTTCAGGGTAAAGTGAGTCAGGACAGGATGAGTCAGTCTGGGAGTCAGAATGAGCAAAGCTACTTCCCAACCATTTGATCTGAATTTGAATCTGAGCTTGTAAAACCTTGAGCCACAAATCACTTGAGGCTGGGAGAATAACCATGTACTTTATTTTCCATTTTTAGCCTGCTGAGTAGAAGGTATTTTTGTATCAAGCCTGTGAATTTTGAAAACAGTTCAATTATTTCATATTTAATTTCCAGTAGTTCTTCCTTATTTTAGAGGAGACAAATCTGAATATTAAATATTCAGTCCAGGGTTTAAGCAGAAAATATTGCCATTTATTAATATTTATTAATTTGCTCCCACGCTTATTTAATAAAAACAAAGGAATTACATGAATTACAATTGCATTGTGTTTGAATTGTGTTAAAAATCTCTGAAGTCTGTCTTTATCTAAGTATTGTAAACTCAGTTATAAGAGGCTTCCAGTTTTACAACACAAAAAAAAAAAAACCAACAAAAAAACCCAAGGTATTTGGGTCCATCATATCCCAGTTTGATTTCCTCTGTTATCCAAAATGGTCATATTGACTTTATTTATGTATACTGGTTTTATCAGCCCAAACATCTCAGCGTAAGAGGCACACCTGCCAGACTGATGAAGTTATTTAGTGTTTGCATTTGACTGTTCCCCATACAACGAAGAGTCATAGGAGTCCCTCTCTTTTAAAAAAACATAAAATTGCTTTAGGTTTATATGAAACAACATAATTCAATTTCAGATATTTGAAGATAACTGCAATCTAACTGCACATGTCAGCAAACAAGACCCATTGCTAGAAACTGTTTTCATCCAATAGTTTTTTAGGTTCTGCTGGCTCTTTTCTCCCTTCTTCAGGAAACTCATGAGACAAATCTAACTGGGAAAACATGCAAAGGGGATCAACTGAAAACTTTCCTATGGGACTGAATCCAAACGTAATAGAACACAGTGGTTAATGAATTTGGCAATAAGGACTAACATGTACACAATCTCCATGCCTGGATGTACACTCTTTGGAGAGTGCCAGATGTAATCCAACCTCAGTGGCTGTAACTGAGCCTTTAATATCCACTTCTTCACTGATTTATTTCTAAGTATGTTTGTTTGTTTTCTAGGTGTACATAAAAGCCTACTATAAAAAATTACCAGGCTTGTTTTCTCCTGCCATTGCAAAATACTCCCCAAAAAGAAAATCACAGCATTCTCATGAGTACTTCATCCAAATAGAGGCACTTCATTGCTGTTCTGACCTATGTGTTCATGTGTATGTGATGAATTAATCTGATCATCTAATGTTGCACCATAATTCTTGAGCTAAGATTGTAGCTTGGTCTTTGGTGTAGTTTGCCATGCTCTTTCTGCTCAAAAGTTTCTTTCTCTCTCTTCATGGACTGTAGAAGATAGTTTTACAGTATTTCATTTAAGTGGACTGAATATGGGCCTGACATCTGATGTGAAGGCAGTAAATCCATGTTTGTAGTTTATCTGTCTCGTTCAGACAGCCTTCACACCAGAATAAAATCTCCTTTTGAATTCAATGAAATCAGATTTTATTAATCCATGTACAAATGAAAGTAGGAACTTGTCCACAAATGTTGAATTATTCATTGTATGTCTCCAGCAGGGCTTTCTAAGATATCCTGTATCTTTGATCTATGACATCATTAGTTGTGAAAGCCAAGAGGAGACATTCTGCAACTGAAATGTAAATTCCCAGATATGACCTGAAACATAAATTCCAGTAATATTCCTCCTCCAGGTGATCTCTTACTTCATACAAAAGCTAGCTTAACAAATGTCACCACTCCCATTGCAGTGAGCTTTGTGCAATTTGAAAGCAACGATGCACAACTAATTGCTGGTGCATTGTGCTTAGTTATAGCAGCAATGAATGATTTCCAAAAGTTGATTATTCTTGGATGAATGATTTTTCTTACCTCTAGTATATCCAGGACTGCTGAGATATAATTTAGTTTTAGTGCAGTGATAGCCAGATAACTATATACTGTGCCTCAGTGATACATCAGTCTGTGGTAGTAAAATTCATTTAAACTTTGCTGTGTATATGTTCTTGGATAGCTTTTGATGTTGATGTTTTATGCCTGTATGGTGCACATACTCATCAGGCCATATGCATTACAGGGGCAAAGGACAAATGGAATCAAATACCTTCAATTTCAACCTGAAGTCTTCAAAGAATTTCTAAAAAAAGAATAATAATAATAATAATTTTTAAAAAGTTTTTTAAAAAAATAAACATATACAATAAGAATGAGAGAAATTAAAGAAGTTTACATGAGTAGAAGCCTAAATCTCTGTTTCCAGAACTTGGGAATGGATTTCTGAATGAGTTTGGGTAACTGGAGACACAGTGAATGACATGTGTGGCCTGCTCACTAGCAGGCAGCACTACTTAGAGACTTACGAAACTCCCAGGGGAACAGGAGTTCTTGAAGGTCACTGATCGAGCAGCAGGGTGCTGCCTGCTTTACGTGATCCAGCATTACTTTCACAGAAACTGGATGAGGCAAGTGCACAGTGGCTGTTGAAGCCGTGCATTTGAGATCCTAGGAAATACCTAGCACGGCCACTCAGCTGGCTAAATGGTGGTGTAGTACTCTGCAGTAAGTTTTGTTTGTTGGAAGTCAGTGGGTTTTGGCTCCAAGAATCTCAGTTTGTGGTTTTTGTTTTTGTTTTTAAAGCGTGTTACCAGATTTTTGATTATTTATTCCAGAGTATAGTGTTATCCATTAGAGCTGGAACTTGTCAAGACCAGATCCTAATGTGATTACTCAGACAAAAGTATCACTGAAGTACTGGAGTTTTGCCCAAATTAGGACTTCACTGTTCAGTCCTTGGTCTTTTATGTCATCAGTGATCATAATGAGGTTATTTGTTAACATTCTCAGCTAAATAAGATCTAGCAAGAAATCATCACACTGGCATGACAGAACAAAATATGTTTTCATGTTAAATGTGTTCTTCAAAATGACAAGCGCTGTTTACACCCAGGAAATTGCTTCATTTGTAGCAATTTCCTTTTTTTAATTCCATTTCCAATTCCCATTATGAAACTCCCAGGCATGTGGTATGGCCCAATAAATAGGTGGGGTAGGACCAGGAAGGAGGAAATACCTGCCCTTTTGTACGTTTTACTCCCATTTAGGGGAGGAAAGTAAAAAGAAACATACACAGAAATCCCAAGTGAAGGCAGTTAAAATAATTAGCAGCAAGATTAGCACTTGATTAACACTTTTTTTCACTTTTCCCTATCTCACTTCACAACCAGATGTAAATGGAATATTGTAGCTGACGTACTAATAGCCCTTTTAATGTGATAATTCCAGTGCAAATTATGAAACTACGCCCCTCAACTCAGCTGCAAAGGTGAATATCGTTGTACACAGCTTTCCGATGGAGTAGCCATGTGGCAGCAAACCTTTCTGTGAGATCAGTCAGTCACAGGGCTGTGAGTGAATGCAAGCCAGCTGGACCCAACCCCAGGTTCTATTCAGTTTACTGCCTTTCTACTTTAGGATAGACGTGACCCCAGTGGGGCTGTTGGTTGCAGCCCTGTGTGTGAGCACTTTCTCTGTGGGACTCTGCCAGGGCTGGCTTTCCCCAGCAGGTACCTGGGGAGATTGTAGGAGTATCCCTTCTGCTGCCACTGGGATGACGCTGCACCCAACCTGTGTGATTCCAGACCGGGTAGGAGTTCGTCTGTTTAAAAACTAGGTAGGGGTGTCAAGAGTGCTGTTCTTGCTTTGTTTCCTAAAGGCACCAGTATACTGGAGTTGTAAGATAGCCCATTGCTCCATACTCTAGCCCTGTTTCTAGCCTGCAGTTATCCTTTAGCACTAGTCTCTTGCTTCTCTCCTTAGGAAAGATGTTTGTTTCTGTCGACAGATGACTTCTGATACAGTGTCACTGGGAGTTTCGTGTCCCTACTTACAGCAGGGTGTGTAGTTCTTTAGCTTCCTACAAAAAGTGAGATATGATTGCAAATCCAAATGTGCTAAAGGAATGGGAACCTTTTTTTTTTTTCGTCAGCCATATCATCTTCAATGTGTTTCCTTCTCAGCCTTCTTCATCTGCTCATCAGCTTCCCCACAGCCCCTGCTGCAATCAAAAGGGTGTTTTCCCTTGGAGATCTCTTTGCTAATGCTGTTACTGTTATGTGAGCTGTGAGGTGAACAAGCAGTGATGTAAACAGCACAGCTCTGCTCAGCCTCATAAATTTGGCTCAGTGTTTGCAATTAAGAGAGAGCTAATGAAATTGGGAAGAAAAAAATACAGTTATCCTGAATGAGATTCTCACAGTAGAGCACTGAGTTCAGAAGTTACATTTCAAGTCAGTATTTTCCATCGATTTTTCTGTAAATAGAGCTGACTAAATCCACCTCCTGAAAATAGAAAGCAAGTGTTCTTTCATTCTTCCTTCTCTTGTAATTCACACAGACAAATGTCAAAACCTAGGATATTTGTAGGAGGTTGACTTCATATGTATGGTGACTTCGGACACCAGCGTCTGTAGCTAACTGCATGCAAAGGACCGGGATGACATTCCTCAGTAGCTTTGACTCAATACTTGCAAGTAGACAGAACTCATTGGGAAAAGACCATCAGCTAGTGAAAACACTAAGGCAGCTCTTAGCAGAATGGATAAGATCATTCTGGTGCACTTATAAAGTGTTTATGAATAAATTCAGGGAGGTACGTTTGTAAAATGTTCCTTGGCCAATGCAAAAAAAATATTCTGATAATCATAATGTTTTTCTACAAAAACACATCTTACTGGATGACTAATATGTATTCAATGGCCAAAAATATATTTCAAGTCCCAGGTTTCACTATCAGCCATCCTAACTCTATTTTATTAGATATGTATATGAAAACAATCACAGCCAATCTATATGCCTGCAGCTTGTGCCTATCGGACATGTCAGTCCTGTACTTCAGAAGAAACATTTATGGCACTGGCTACCAAGGCTTTGCATACCTAAGCTTATCTAATTCATCTCATGATTGAAATGACTTTTAGAAATTAAGATACGTCATTTATCCATTTTATATAGATTACATGTAATGAGACTTTCTTAAAGTATTTCAAACATACTACAGATAGTAATATAAGTTATTGCTGCATCCTGGGAGCCACAGCAAAGAACTAAAACATTATGTGGGGTTCTGGTTCAGGTGTGATGTTGTATTGAGTAAGGATGCTACATGAGGTGCTGCTCAGGTGCATTACATGAAAGGAAAGAGAACATCCAGCCACACCCTGCATTCTGTTGTTATCTCATTTATTTCCTTACTTTATTTTATTCTGTAGCTTGAGCCCTGCTGCAGGTTATGTGCAAGTAGCAATAAAATGATAGATTTGGAAACCCCTATTTTCTTTTGAAAACACCCATGCATATTAATTCCTAACAATGTTTTTTCCAAAAATAATTGGCACACACAGATGTTAGGCGTTCCCTGTTAATGTCAGATCTGGTACATTTACAGATGCCACAATTCTATCAGCCTAAATTGAGATAAATCTAAATTTAGACTTTAGACTGAACTATAAATACACAATAATGAAAAACAGTTAAAAATATTCTCACAAAACATTTTCTTCTCTTTTCATTTATCACAAAAATACATACTATACAAGCAGCCTTGTAGGACTGTGAGGGCAATAGTGAATAGCTCTGAGCAGTGCATCAGTTTTAAAATATTTCTTAATAGTTATCATTAGAACCTCAATGTTGTAATCTAATAATAGATTGACTATAATCAAGCCACTGGCAATGATATAGGGAGAAAAAAGATACCTCTGTACACCACAATTTTTATTCTCCTTTTTATTCTCTTTTACTTTTTACCTTTCTGTCTAACTCCTTAATTGAAAGCTGGGAGGATGTAAATACAGCACCTGGAGTCAATGGGTTCTTGGCACAGGTGCTGCTGTGTGCAGGTGAAATCAGTGTTCTTTGCTGCCTCAGCTGGGCTTCAGCATGGGGGTTTCCAGGGCTGGGCAGGCACTTCTAGTGCTTTGGGCAGGCACAGTTTAATAGCTTGATTTCTTCCTGTGGTGTGTAACCAGTCTGTGTTTTGGTGGTGGTGGTGCTGTAGCAAATGAATCTTTCAGGTGATTTTCCTCTTTGAGCTCTGTGTTTCAAAGAATGGGTTTTCACTGTCTGATATTGTTTTGGATTAGAAAGGGTTGCAATCTACTCCATCCTTATGTACCCTTGGCTGTGGGAAACCCAAGCGTTAATGGAATCTCAACCCTTACATCCACATAGTGGAGGTCTTCAGTTATTCAGTGCTGTAGTAGTGTTTTTCCAGTTTTTTAAGGTATCTAGTTCTGAGGAGCTTTCTATTCTAGTTACATCAAAAGTTCTGATTGTACAATTCCTCTCCTTTAAAAGGAAAACTATAATGAGATTTGTAGTTGACCATGTGAGTGGTGAAGCTCTTCCACAGTGCATAAGAAGGGAGAGACATGTCTCTGCTGAGCTTTCTCTTATACTTATGATCCTGTGCCATGCTATAGTGCTTAGGAATGGTGAATGTAAAGGCTATAATGCTCTTTGATCATCACGGTTATGGAGCCGTGCATGATTTCTGAAGTGATATAGTCAGAAAATAGTTGATTCTCCATACTATCTTGCTTTTGTTCAGATTCTGAGTTCTCTTCCTGAAGTTCAGATTCTGAGTTCTCTCTTCCTGCTGTTCGTAGTGGCTGGAGAGGTATGAATCTTGTACATAATTTGTGTTTTCTGGGATTTTTGTTTTATTTTGTTGTTCTCTTGTTTTTCTACAGTGCGTGTTCTACATATGTTCTGACCAGTGACTGTTAATTCTAAGCAACATCTCAGCATGATATGGGAGCTCAGACTTTTTACCTTGCTCCTGTACTACTACTTATGAAGGCTTGAGTTTAACTACAACTACTCCATAGTCACACTATAATGCCTTTCTTGTACTGTGCACTTGTTCTTACTAGTATTAATGTCTTAAAAAAAAAAGAGAGCAAAACAAGGCCTGCACAGAACAGGCAGGGAAAGCAATCCAAATCACTCCTTTTTCTTTTTTATTCTTCTTGCTGTCTTCTCTCTGATGCATGAGTCTCCTGCGTCTTCTTGTTTGAATCATCAAGGATCTGCCCACAACTTTTTTTTTTTAGCAATATTGATGTTAACCACAAAGCAATTAAGTTTGGGTAGCCTTACTATGGCATGTAATCTATGCTTTGATGTGTCAGTGCTGCCCATGATAGATGTATACTCTACTTTCTCTAAATAATAAAGCTGATATGCGTTGGCATGTATGCTTACGTTCTTGTGTTTTAGTGTTAACAGCAGATTGCGAAGGCAGTGACCACATCAGGTGTTTTTCTGCATCAGCTACTCCTGAAGAATCAACTTTGTGTACACTTTTAGTAGATGTTTAAGGCCACACAGACTTCCTATAGACATTCCTAAAACTTCTGAGGTGGATCTGTACTTTTTTTTTTGTTTCTTGCATAAAACATATAAACATATGAAAGACTTGTGCTTTAAAATTACATTCAGGAAAGCAGCAACAGATCAGAAAGTAATCTCTGAGAAGAAAGGTTAATTTTGAAGCTTTTTTTCTGAGGCTAAAAAATAGACTTGAGTACAATCCAGTGAAGACAGCACCAGTCCCCTACTGACTCAAGATAGCCTTACATTAGGCTAGATTTATACCTAGTACCATATAGAAGCATAACTAGCCCTACCTTTTCAAATGCTATAGTTCTTTACTAACTAGACTAACTGTTCTACCTGGTTAAACTTCTGGCAAGTATTTCACGAGCAATGTAGAAGGTCTTTATTGCTCTTCTAAAAATACAACATTTAACAATCTTAATCCAAAAATGCAAGACACCACAGGTCTTTTTTTCATTATTGGATTGTGGTAGGTATTGCTGAATCTAGTTCAAACAATTGCTATTCAATTTTATGGCTGCAGGCTATGCAATAACCTGGAATATATTTTTCACTCTGATCAGTCGCATGAAAAATATCTATTTACCACTATATACCCTTCAGCATCCTTATTTGTTCATTCTGGCAATTGTTCTGCAATTTCACCATTACATTATGAAAAGAGTTAAGCAGTGGCTCGTTTTGTTAGGCAGCGTCTTATCAATGTTCAATTGAAGATGCACCCAAAGCCAGACAGTGAGCCCACAGTCTGTGACTGATGAGATAGCTCATAACATTCAGCCTGGAGTGAGGTGGGCTTCATAAAGAGCCATTGGTAAAGAGGAGGTCAAGGGAATTGTTTTGACACGATGCGAAAAGTAAGAAAGAGAAGTCTTTTGGAAGAATTTTAAGCCTTTCATAGTTCTTTGAGGAACGTATGGAAGAAATTCTTGATGAAATCATTTATCTTCAGTTAGCTCTTCTAGTTTCCGTTATATGTCGATAATAATTAAAAAAAAAAAAGACATCTAAACAAAGAAATCTGAGAAATGGTGAACAGACTAAAAGAGAAAAGAATGTTCAAATTGTGCCTGTGAATCTAGAAGCTTAGTCATGCTGCGAAAGTGTACCATTTACTGCAAAGGCAACATTCCTAGTTGAGTGAGTGCTGCCAGGTTAGCTTTTGACTTATGCCTTGGGGAAAGGAGGCTGTAACTTTTGACTTTGAGAAGGATCAGTTTAGAGATCAAGAAAAGTAGCTGATTATCTTCATGAAGGTCAAGGAAGTAGACTTTTAATTTTGGAGTCTTGGACTAATGATGCTTAATTTTCTTTTAAAACCTGTTAGAATCTGTGACTGTAGAGCTATCTCAAAACTGTTATTTTTTTTATTTCCTTATATATATGTGTGGTTCTTTAGAAATTCCTTCTCTCTGGTGGTATTATGTGTTGAGCTACTGCTGCTTCAATGGGAGGAAAAAGGGTTGTTTTGTTATCATTATTATTTTCTTGAAGCAAACAAATCTATCTTCCAAAAAATATTAAGGTAGACTGAGTCTTTCTGTATAATTTCTAGTGAGAGTTTGTAAGAAAATTTAAACAAGGGAAATTTGGTTGGAAACGTGGCTAGAATTTAACAGCTGAACTCACTCAAATGAGCTACCTTTGTTAAGTAATGCCAATACAGAGGGTGTGTAATAAAGGAAGACAGCAGGTAGACTCTGGAGTAGATCTTGATAACTAATGTTTATTTTTCTTTAAATATGATCTGTGAAAATTGGCTGTAGCACTCACTCTGATTATAGCTTTACCTATTACAAATTTCACTAACATTTGGTTGAGAGAGAAATAGCAATTATGCAATATGCAGGTGCCCTGATAGCACTTAGAGGTGTGTTGATGAAGTAAACAGCCCTGCAGGATCAATTTTCCCATTTTTCAAAGCAGAGTGTGTATTTTCTAAATCTGCTGATGCTGAAAGATGTGCTTCTTCACATGTCCAAATCACTGTGCCAAGCAGCTACGAAGAGTACCAGTGAAGGAGTGACCTTGTTACATCTCTTGGAGGCTATGCTCTAATATGTCATGCAAAGGAAAACAAACACCACAGCTTGATATAAAAGTGCTCCATGCTCATCATTAGTGCAAGGATTTTTGAAGTTGAGAAGCAGGATATGAAAAATTCTCACTTGTATTTTATCTGTGAATCTATGTAGAAATTGTTACAAACCATACACCATGGAAATGGGAAGTTGATGATATTTTCTATGCTACCTCAGCAATACATTTTTAAATAGATAAAGCATACAGAACCATTTCAGGTCCTGCTTGTGCAATTTAAATTACACTACCATATACTCATATGAAATACTTGCATAGTGAAGCATTTCCACGCTACAGAAAATTAATTTCTGCATTATTGAATATGACTCAAAGAGAGCACAGAAGATGCTTTCTATTGTTCTCCCTGTATCTCCTGAAACATCTCAATTTTTTCTATATATTGCAAATTTCACAGTTTCATATGTTGCATCTCAAACATGTTACTATCGTGTGACACTATAGATCTTTATGGAGTTCCCTTGCTCTGTGGTAAGGTCTATAAGAATTTCCATTTCCTGATCATATTATTATCTATCTACTCTTTGGAGCTGAAAATCTTAGGTCTAATCATGGTCTGCAAAACTGAAGCAAGTAGCAAAGCAGAAATTCTGGTGTGGACAGAAGCATGTGAATCCCCAAGAGGCACTTCAACACACAGGGCACGGGTAGATTCAGTAGTTTTCAGTTAGTGTAAGTGACTTATACTTATGACTTCACATCAGAAGGGTAAATATTTCAGCCAAGAAGTGCCACCAGCCAAAGTTTTGGAATGATCAAAATGTATAGTTCCAGAGCTGTTAAAGTGAAATTAATGTAATTGTTCCAAAATAATGTTACCCAATTATTTGTAATGGGACAGTTGAACCATCCAAACATACATATTTCATTTCAGATCTATTTCAACCTGTTTTTCATAGCATTGTTTTAACCAGAGAAATGAAAATAAAGCTATCAGTAAAACAGGCAGGTGGTGGAGCGTTGTAAGTGATGCAGGTTCTGCCTTTGGGTGGTATTTCACCTAAAGACACATTCAATTCAGATTTCAATTTAAATAACAGAAGGGTCTCTCTGATAGCATTAATTGCTTTCCCCAGACCAATGTTTAATTGCAGGTGGCACACAGAGCTTCCCATTCCATGTTGTCAATAAACAAAATCAGTTTGTTCTCTTCCATCTCAGAAGATGAGCAGCTGGGACCTTGCTGCAAGATATTAGATCCATGTGGTACAGGGTGGAGCTTGGCTTCATATCACTGCTCTGAGTCAGCCAAAAATTGAAGGAGGTTCAGGATCAAATCCACCTGAAGTGACTGCAATAGCGATTGCTCTGTGAGAAGGAAAGATGATATCTGTGTAGAAATAATTGTGTGTGCTTTCTGAATCCTTCCAATATACAGTGCTGCTTTCTAAATTCAAGTTGAATTTAAATTACCTAATTTTAGTTTCGAGAAAATTAACTGAATGTTAGGAGAGGAGAGAGAGCACGCTTCAGGAGGCGGCTTTTTTGTAGGTAGTTATTTGTTGGTTGTTATTTTCAAGTCACCTTATCTAGTGCAGAATGCAATGGTTTTATACAAAATAAAAGGGTACTATCAAGGTTTTTTTTTGACCTCTTCCTCCCCCTCCACCTTCAGTATGCAGTATTTATAGTTATGAAAAGATTTTTTTGCTTTAAATGAGGATGCTCTGTCTACTCTCTTCTCAAGCCTGATCAAGCCTTTTATTTGATCCCAAATAGCCCATGTTTTTAGTTTATAGAATTAGGAATAAAGGCTTCATATGCCATTTAAGATACAAGTTCCTTCTCATTTAGAAGTGTTTGGCATTTATGCTTCTTATTTAAACAAGTTAAAGCGCTTCCATTATTAAATATTGCTTGAGGGAACCAATGTAGGAGAAGAGATTTGGCATAAGTCCCAGTGCAATTTGAAGGCAAAGGACTAAGGATGCTCACTATCCTATTGAATGACAGTAATTAAAATTAATGAAAAATCATTGCATAACACCCACCACTTGACATATTTCCTCAGGTGTTTTTTTGCAAAAAATCTGAGAGACCTGTAGCTCAGCTCTTTGAAGTTCTCCCGCCTCTCCTCAGTCTCACCTCTGCTTTCATAAATAGATACTTGAACAAATATTCTAGGAAAAAGTTTATTAAGTTGTTTGAGATGAGAGAAACTGAAGCTCCATTGTAAAACTACAGTTCTGCACAGATAGGTCTGTTCCTCAAATTCTTATTCTTCTGCACTTCAGTAGCCTTGTACAGTTTGATTTGATGTGCATTCCCCAGGAGAGTTATTGGGGTGACACAGCAGGGCTGGCTGGGTATTGAGGGTGTGAAGAAGTGGGAAGAAAATGTTATTTAAAAAAAAATAAATTGTAATTATCTTCAGGGGAAGGAAGATGAGGAGAGAAACATGACTCAAATGGGGCAAGAAGCGGGTGGGCAGAGGAAAAACATGTATTTCAGAAATGAAACCATTTCTGACTGTCTTCAATACAGCAGAAGCCCAGCTGGGCTGCAAGTGAAGAAAAGTCTCCCAGGCCTCCTGCTCTTCACTGGCTTCATCTGGGGAACAATGGAAATTTCCTATGCTGAACTAATATATGCTCCCAATGTCCTTCAAGTGTAAGAATCTAGGCATGATTTGAGAAGTATTTTATAGTAGCATTACCTATGGATGAATCCTTATATATATATATTTATTTATAAAATGTCAGATGTTGACTGAATTGTTCAGAACTAGTAACTAGAAGTGAAAAGTTAATCCCAGTGTATGTATTTGGTGGTTCGTGTTCGATGCATAGTTTTGGTTCTTTCTGTTCTACGTAATCATTCCTTTGTTTTATAGAACAGGAATACCTTTCTCCAGAGACCTTTCTCCAATGTGCAGCAAAGTGAGTTTGGTGATAGCCCATGACTTTACTATTTTTTCTAGTGGCTACATGCTGTTGGATAAGGTGGTGTTAGTGCCGATTTAGGAGTTTAGCATGGGAAAAAAAAAAATCTGGAATCAGTTGAGGGTGTACAAATGTAGAAACTGAAAGGTGCTGTGTTTCATGTTTCTTTTTGTTATTTTTGCTACTAGCAGCAGAGCTGTGGTAAGTGATAGGACGAGCATCAGGAGAAAAGACAAACCATATGAAAAACTTGAAGAGAAGTTCATCTTTTATGTTTTGGTTTTCTTTTTTTTTCCCTAATCATGCACTTGTAGAAACAGTCTTGAAGGGACCTTAATATATTTTACCTCCTTGCCCCCTCTCAGTACCTGAGGATATGGATTTGCTTTAAGATGAAGTAAAAATTGTCCATTTTTTTCCCCCCAGTACAATACACTTAAGGAGGAAAAATCTGATCTATTTGTGTTATTTTTTTTCTTTTGGGTTTACAAAACCAACATCTGTTTATTAAACCTTTGTCTTGTAAAGTTTTTGGTGTGACTTGAAGTGACTTTAAAAAAAAAAATTCTCTTGAATTAGCAAAGCATGTAACATGAAAAATATTGGTGCTTCACAGACATGGTGTTCAGCAGAGTCAAGAGTTTTTGCCCCAAGGAAAGAAGTTGTTTCTGTCCTTGGTACTCTTATTCTGAGTTATTCTTTGTTTTTTTTTCATGTTGAAAATCAGCAGTGAAGAAAACTCACTCAGCAAGCTGTAAAAACAGCAACAAATGTTTACCCTTTGGGATATGTACTCTAGAGAGTATTCCCCACCCAAAATGTGTAGACACTTCAGGGTCTATGTGCACAAGTTTAACGTGGAGTGCAGGCAGTCAGCCAATTAAGAAATTACTTTTTTTAGGTTCTTTTTTTTTTTTTTATCTAGCAGGTTAATAAGTTATCCATGAAGTTACAGAAGCTTCAGAACTGGAATTTAATAAATCTGTTATTAAATCTCTAAAATAAACATTGAGTACTAGAGAACAGAAATTGCTGTGCATGAGATTTGTTTAATATTATCATTTCCCTCTTCTCCACTCTTTGAACACATTGCTTAATCGATGGTGAGACTGTGATTGCTGTGATGCTGAAAGATAAGCATGTGCTGCCTTTGAGTTTTACTGTGCATTTTCACTCCGGTAGCAGTGAGTTGCCTTTTTGTCTTCGTTTGTTCTCGATGCTTATTAATAACCAGAATTCAGGGCAAGATTTCCAATTCTTTGGAATTTTCCAAATTTTTTTCACGTTTCAATCCAAATTTCAATTTTCCATTTTTCCATTCCAGTTAGTTTAATTACAATGAAATCTACTTCTAATGAACTTAATATGAACATTGTCCCCGGCTTAATGAAGCTGGGTTTTTAACCTTCCAATGTATGTTTTCTAATATGCGGTGGGAAAAATGACTTAAGCATACCCCATTCAGCCTTCTCCCCAGAAAAGCTTGAGTTACAGGTCAGTTCTTTTGTACCTTTTCTAGGATGCCTTTGTGATCTGATTTAAAGCAGGTTAAATAAGAATGTCTCTCAGCAGTTACCCATGTTTCTGTAAATATTCTCACGGAGTTTGTGCAAATTCCTCAGTCAAGAGTTAGCTGTGTGCAGACATTGACTCATGAAATACTGTTTGTCTGGAAGCCTATACCAGAAAGTGTCACACAGCAACTGACTGTAAACATTTGACTTCTTGGTTTTCTAGAACTGAAGAAGCCATAGTCTAAGACACACGAATCTGCCATTTTCAGGACATAAGTATGATTGACTTACGAGTGCTTCCAGGAAAAAGTGTAAATGATTTGCTTTACTGGAGCTATTCAACAGAAATTTTGCTGTTTTTTGAGTTAGTCCTGGAATTAAATTTTCAGCCGCCATTCTTGCTTGTTATATTTTGTTTCTTCCTGTCTTGTCTTCTAGATTTTATGATTACTTATTTATAGGTTTGTTTCTTCCAGGCAGTTAAATTGATCTTTAATTTTATTTCATGACCACAGAGGAAAACAGTACAAGATTGAGCAAGTTGGGAGGCAGTCAGGTATTGTATGCACTTTCCTGAGGCTAAACAGACCTCTGCTTTACTGTATTGGCTGTTGAAGTGTGCTCTCCTAAGGAGGAGAATGCTGAAGGAAATCTAGGGCTTTTTTTTTTTTTTTTTATTAGATAAAGTGTGAATAAGGATTTGTTGGTTGCTCAAATGCATGTGGTCAGACGAGAGTCCAGATAAGTGCTTGGTTACTGATCTTACACTGACTCATTTGAGAGTATATGTGTGGGTGTGGGAAGAGCAGAAAAAGCATATCTCTTGGTGGCAGAACAAACTATCACTGAGTCAGGGCTCTGTCCACCCAGGTTTGTTTGGAGATTGGAAGGCAAGGTATTTATAGGTAGGTTTTATATCAAGGTCTAATGCCTCATTACTACCTAAAAAAGTGCCTTTCACTCCAAGGACTGGTGGATTATAGCGAGGGGGTTTCAGAGAATTCTGCACTTTCAAACTTGTGAAAACAGGGCTGATGAGTGCTTGAACAGTGTTTGATACTAATGGAATAGGGGTTGCCTTTACTTGCCAGGCAGCTGTTCCATAGATGCAGATCTGCAACATTGTTTTGGTTTTGCTAGTGATCCCAATACTTTGGTGAATAGGGTTTGCCACTTCGTTCCAATGCCTTGAGCAATTGTCAAGTTTTCAAAAGGAAATTGCTTTACTACAGTTTTAATTTCCACTTAAATAGTTTTTCGTCTTCACTTTCTCTGTGCTCTTTGGAATGGAAGAAGAATCATTGTTTTGAAAAGACACAGCAGTTTCTTCACAGAGATTTGACAAGTCCCTCTGTCAGGTTGCTTGTTGGGCTGAAAAATACCACACCAGACGACTGTGATATGCAGCTGTACCTTCTAAGACTCTTCTAGAAGAGTCCCAATTCTTGACTTTGTAATTTAGCGTATGTGGAAGTTATGAGAGGATGCTCCTTTATACTGCGTTGCAGAGTTCGGTCTTTGTTGAGAGCTAATGTTACAGAACTAGATTTCCTTTTCTTTCTTTGTCTTTATTATTATTATTATTATTTTAATTCTAGAATATGCATAATCACACAGTACTTCTGTTGGAGCTGATTTCTTTGTGTGTGTGTTCAGTAAATCCTTCCCAAGAGTAGGACATTCAGGAATTGATCTCCTGGTCAAATATCTATAGATGGTGGTCAGAACTTCCATTTCATGTTGGCAAACACAGAAAAATTAAGGTATTTCCTCTGCTGAAAGGTCCTATGGAATTAATATGGTGTATGAGTTGGGCCAGGACTGTAAGCAGCACTCGTATGTGCTGCTGCACTTACTGTGAGTTCTTCTGGGAAAGGTAGATCAGCCCAGAAGGACATCCTGAATCACAGCACTTGACCCAAGCACAGGGCTGTTCACCACATCTTGCAACACTAATATAGGAAATACTTGGAAAAAAATACTGCTAGAAGACAAACCTAAAACAGTTGAAAAGAGATATCGTGCCTTACACAGCAGATAGTGATCTTCTGCCCAAAGCAGAGGTGCAGACAAGGAGCGCGAGCAGCTTTAAAAATGCAGAGAGAAATTCATGCATGAGCCACCAGGCAAGGCAGAGATGTCTCCTTAACAGCCTTTATACATACACCAAGTGACTGGGCTGGCTGAGTTCTGTCCTAATAACACTTCCTTGGTAGACAAAACATCAATCAGACCACTGGACATATCATACATTGTACAGGGAGCTCTTACTGCCAAGCTCAACTCTGCATTTCTGTGGTTTTTACCATTCAAAGGATGAAACCAGGGATAGCAAGCACTGCAATGTTATTTACATGCTATAGATCAGTCAAGCATATGGCTAAACTGGACTTGTCTATTTCTGGACACAAGATGTTAGCAGGTACCAAGCAGGGAGTCCACATTAAATTCTCATAAGCTGTAGTAAAACATTACCTAATATAATTCTTCAGCTTTTGCAGAAAAGAACAAACCTGTGCTGCTTTGGCAGCTTCAGAGGTTGTGGCTTCTTTCTTTCTTTCTTTCTTTCTTTCTTTCTTTCTTTCTTTCTTTCTTTCTTTCTTT